>RJWJ010012395.1:0-42080 GCA_004363605.1 Indri indri
CTGTGGCTCTGCACCCTGATATGGGATGGGTAAGGCACACCTGCTTTGTGGAGGGGGCCTGGGACCGCAGACGGAGCTGAGGGGGGCAGGGTATGGAGCAGAGGTGGACAGGTGTGGCCTGGCGGGCTGAACTGTGAAGTGGCTGGAGAAAGGCTGCATTAGGCGGCATCAGAGCCAGATGCGGGGTCTCCTGAGAGTGCTGTGCTCTGCGAGGCCTGCCTTTGATTCCCAGGACACTGACAGTTGTGCCTTTTTCTTCTGCAGCTGACCACACTTCCCAGATCCTTCTCTTTAGGCGCCCGGGTGTCCTCGGAACATACAGTTGTTACGAAGGTACTTGCTAAAGTTGAGGCTGATTCAATAGGTTCTCTCCTTTGAGCTGCACAACAGGCGGCTCCCTTGGTGTTCCCATTTTGCTGCCAGGGACACTAAGATTTGGAGAGGCAAAATGGAAGGCCGTGTGCTAATAGCAGATGATTGAAACAGGCTCAGAATCAGACCTGAAGGTCTATGCATTTCCTGCATACTTCCCAGATCCTCAAAGGCCCGAGGAAAGGAGAACTTTTCCTTTCTTGTAGGTAAGTCCAAGGTCGCCTGCCTGCCGGGTGCACTGCTTTCCACTTCCCCCTCTACTCTCTTGGGGGTGATATTCACATATTTAGGTCTGAGCCATTGAGATGCATGGTGCCAGCTTGTGGGACCCTGTGTCAGGCCTGGACCCTACATTTTGTGGCGGTCTGGGGAGGATGTGGTCCCTGGGTACAGGCTCAGACAGTGGGGACAATAGATGACCTCTTGGAGAAGCATCTCTGGACGTAGTTCAGTGTTTTAACAACACCACTGCAGGTGGGCGGGCTCTGCTGAATTGCAGGCCTGGTCTCTCCTGCCTCATTTTTATTGCTGTCATCCAGGTCCAGGCAGGACAAAACTTTTCCCCTTAGTGTTCCCGAAACAAGTTACAGTTGTACTATTTTATATTATTCTTTTTAATCATTTTAATTATTTAAAAGAATAACTGTATTTAAAAAGAAAAATCAAGCTCTAGGTAAAGTCAGTCCAAAATACAGCCTCTGTGTTGCCATCTGGGGACTCAATTTGGAGCTGGCTTTCCATGAGACGGCAGAGCAGAGTGGCAGGGCAGGAGGTCCCAGAGCTGCTCTGGGCCAGCTCTGCCTCTTGCTGGCTGTGTGACCCCCAGCACCATGGTTCATCTCCTCGTCTGCACCCCAAGTGTGGCTATGAATGCTTTTAATCCCGTGTACTAGTTTTCTATGATCGTCGTAACAAATGACCACAAACTTAGTGCTTACACGATGCACATTTATTAATGTACCGTTCTCTAGGGCAAAGGTCCAGTGTGGGTCTCAGCGGGCTAAAATCAAGGTGTCTGCAAGCTGTGTTCCTTTCCGGAAACTCGGCGGGGGTGGTCGGTTTCCTTGCTCATTCCAATTGTTGGCAGAATTCAGTTCCTGGAGGTGGTAGGACTGAGACCCCGTTGTCTCACTGGCGGTCAAGCTGCACCCTGCCTCTGGAGGCCTCCTCCTTCCATGTTCATACCCAGCAGCGGCTGGTCTAGTTCCTCTCACATTTCTAATCTCTTTTCCTTCTTCCTTCTCACCTCTCTGATCCTAGCCGGGAAAGGTTTTCCAATTTTAAGGATTCATGTGATTGGACTGTGGCCACCCTGATTATAGGGAATAATCCCCATCTCAGGGTACTTAGCTTTAATCCCATCTGGAAAGTTCCCTTTGCCGGGGAAGGTAACATATTCACAGGTTCCAGGGCATTGCTCTCTCTTTTTTTTTTTTTTGGAGGAAGGAGCGGCAGGTATTATCCTGCCTCAGTACCTCATAAGGGTTCCTGTGAGGATGAAGTTCACTGATACATGTAAAATGCTCTAAATATTACGCCGAACTATATGAAATTGGCAGCATTCAACTGTTGACCTATAAAAGGTCAACCTAATAGTATCTAGTCTCTAGTAAATCCTCAGTAAGTATTTGCTGTCATTATTCTAGTGGTGGAAATGTCATGTTTTGCTTAGCTAGTTCGCTGTTGTTCTCATTTCCTATTGTTGGGTATTACTTCTTAAAAAGTTATTATTATTTTGGTATTATACAGTTGATGTGAACACCCTGGCCATCATGTCTTTTTCAAATCATGCTCTCCTGATTTGGGGGGATGCGTGTCCTTCTTCTGCATCCTACTCAGTGGAGGATTCCCCCACCCCTACCCCCAGCCAGGCCCTTGTCCGGCAACAGCCCAGCTCCGGGCCATCGGTGTGGGGCAGGAATTTTCCCCTTTGGGAAGTGGATGGTCCCTCTCCTTCCAGGGATCATCAGCCCTTGACTCTCCCGTGGTCATTTGCTCTTTGAACCAGTCCTTTAGGACACTGCACTTGTGAGCCTTGTTTGGGGTCAGGGAACAACTCCCTTCCCAAAGGCATCCCGAGACCCAGACTCCCATGCCCACAGGCTGTAACCTCAACCCAGGTTTTTCTGCCTGTGACAAAAGGAGAGAAATCAGGTACAGTTCTGTCCTTTTTAGCTCACAACTTCCCCTCATTAACACTTCCTCTCCTGTAGGGACTACACAATCCAGGGGGAAAGTGCCTAGTTTATATCTGTACACTGATGTCACTCACCTTCTCCCCTTTCTCCCAGTAACAGCCCCCTGAGGCTGCTGTGGGGGATACCATGCCTCCTTCTACACCTGCTGAAATAGGCCCCAGGAGTGTGCAGGGGCTCCCTTGAGGTCACACATGTGCTAGTGACCAGAATGAATGATAGTCACCTGGTGTCAAGGTTGAAGGCTCTAGTCCAGTAGAGCTGGGTTCAAATTCTGACTTGTATGAATGACCAGCTGGTGCCTTGTATAACCTCAAGTATTAGAGCCTCCAGCTTCATCCTCTTCCAGTGGAAAACACTGCTAGATTAAATCCCTCCTTGAAGCCAGGCATTGGCTCTCCTACCCTGGGTGCTGTTTAGATAGTGGTTGTTCTGGAATGGCCCAGAATGAAGCTGCTGAGTCCAACACTGAGATTTAATAAGCTGTCATTTTATCTGTGGTTATTATTCCTTAGGATTTGAGGGATCAAATCCCAGCAGGAAGCGGGGCCTGCCTGAGGGCCTCCTCTCCAAGGGTAGTGACCCATCTTCCCAGATCTGCTTTTATTCTGCCTTGAGCCTCTCTGCTGAGGTCCTGAAAGAAGAGAAAGTGCTATTGTGGGGCTTCGGGCCTGAGGGCCTGGAAATGTCCCATGCACCATCTGGTGACTCCGTGAGAGGATGTGTGTCCTTCTGGGAGAGAAGACACTCTAGTCCTGCATTTTGCAGAGTGTTCTTGCCCGTGGGCACCATCCCCAGATCCTAGTGTGGAGTCTGACACATAGTAGGCTCTCAGTAATCTTGAGTGAAAGAAGGAATTTCTCAAGTGATCCCAGCTCATTCTGTGTCATGAATCTCAGCCCAGCTCATATTTCTGGCTCTGGTGCGTCTGTTAAGTTTTAATGCAAATTAATAAGTATTATTTTATTGTATTGAATAACAGAAAAGCTCTCCTTGGATGATATCAAGAACACGAAAAAACTGCAAAGACATATGTAGGGTCTGCAGTGGGGTTTTCCAGCCTTGGCACTATTCGTAATTTGGACCAGATCATTTGCTGTGGGGGCTGCCCTGTGTGTTGTGGGATATGGACCAGCACTTCTGGCCTCTACCCACTTGATGCCAGTAGCACCACTAGTCCCAATTCTCAGCTCCCAGTTGTGACAACCCAAAGTGTTTTCAGACATTGCCACATGTTCCCTTGTGGTGGCGGGGCGTGTCTGTGTGCAAAACTCTCCCTTTGTTGAGAACCACTGGTCTAGAGATCTGTTTGTATCTACCCACCTGGCAGAGTTGATATGCCTCTTCCACTGAGCCTTCTGCTGGAAAACAGGTTGACACGTAGTTTGGTGTAGGGAAAAGAGTACTGAGTTGAGTGTTTAGAGTGAATTTTGTGCCCAGTGCATAAGATGAGCATTATTCTGTTTCTTGGCTGTGTGACCCAGAGCGTAATACTCCACATCTCCAGGAGAAGATAATCCCATGTCCTTCGGGACTTTCATGTGATTAAAGATAAGGCAGTCAAGTGCTTTACATTCCACACTCAATGCAAAGTAGGAATTTTATTTATGAAATGAAGAGCATTATGGAAAAATGCTTAAGAAAAAGCATTGTGGAAAAATTCTTGTGCAAGGTTCATCTGACCATTTTTACATTTAATTGTAGAGAAGGGAATGTAAGTCCTCAAGTCCTAAACTATAAAGCCAGTGTGGTTTAGGAGCTGAGCATGAATTGTGGTTTGAAGAGGCTCCGAGTTCGATTTCTGCTTCTGCCATTTGCTAGCCACCCTGGGACCTTGCCCAGGTTTCATAATCTCAGTTTCTTTGTCTATAGAATGAGGATTGTAAGAGTACTAACTGGCTGGGCGCAGTTGCTCACGCCTGTAATCCTAGCATTCTGGGAGGCTGGGGCAGGAAGACTGCTTAAGGCCAAGAGTACAAGGCTAGCCTGAGCAAGAGCAAGACCCCATCTCTACAAAAAATAGAAAAATTAGCCAGGTGTAGTGGTGTGCACCTGTAGTCACAGGTTCTTGGGATGCTGAGGCAGGAGGATCACTTGAGCCCAGGAGTTTTAGCTTGCAGTAAGCTAAGTGAGCTATGATGACGCCACCACACTCTAGCATGGGCGGTAGAGCAAGACTGTCTCAAAAAAAAAAAAAAAAAAAAAAAGAGCACTAACCTCACAGAGCCATTGTGCCAGGGGCTGGGCCATCAATACAGGTCCACCTTTATTTGGATCTCTCTGCCACAGCTGTCCCATGTTTCTTTCTTACTTTCTTTTTTTTTTATGGTGCCCCAAGTCCATTCTGGAGGACGGGGCTTCAGGGGAAGGGGGGCTCCCAAACAGAGACAAAGGCAGCCAGCCTGCTTGTCCCCTCTGCAGCTGATACTAAGGAGGAGGATGCCAGCAGCAAGAATGCGGCCATCTGGCCCCTTTGAAGTGGTTTTAAGACCAATTTGGTAACTTGATTTGGAAAGTGGTATCGATGACTCCAAGGGCGCAGGCTGCTCCTTAGCTGCTGTCTGGGCTGGGCAAATTGGTTTAAGTGGAATGAAATCGGTTCCTTCTCTTCCTGGGCTCATGGCTGACGTCCAGGCCCAATTGTAATGGGAACCTCTCCTGGGCAAAGGACACTGAAACGCTTTCTGGGGAGTGTGACCCTCTTTTTTCGTATGTGAATTCTACTTTCCCCTGGGGGCGGGGGGCGGGTCAAGGCAATAGGCTGATAAGACATAAAAATGACCCTGGAGTGGGTGGGTGAGTGTGTCGGGGGAGGTCAGATCGGAAGGGAATGAGCAATGAGCAGTTGCTGAGCATTTTTAAAGGGCCAGTTGCCTTGTTGTGAGATACTGTGCTGGATGCATTTTTTTTCTCTTCTTTTCTTCCCCGCCATATTAAAAACACTGCTGGGAGCAAGATCCTCCTGTGCCTGTGGCTTCTAGGGCACCTCTCTGAGAACTCTTCCGGGGTTTCTACCCCGAGGCAACGTTGCTGCCTCTCTGTTTTGTAAGATGCTGTGGGATTTAGTCACACCAATTACACTTCCACCACGGGACACGGGAGCCCCTTTTCCTCACCTTGCCACTCATATTTGGTGGGTCAGATTTTCCCGTTTTTGCCAGTTTCGCAGGTGAGACACAGTTTCTGGTAGTTTCCCTGACAGCTAGGGGGCTGAGTCTCCTGCCTTCCCCACCTGGTGAGGAAGGACCCCCAAAGGCAATGGGAATCCTCCCAGGCCTCCCGCCTGGGCCCTGACTCCTGGGAGGGTAGGCAGGTCTTATCCACTGCTTCTCTGAAATGATTCCCTTTCCCAGGTCACTTTTGTTGCCAGTGAGTTCTGGACCTCCTACTGAGCAATTTTCTCTACAGCGTAGCCGCAGACAGGACTGAGTTTTTTGGGAAACTATCACACCGCACCCTGTTCCCATCAATTCATTTTTTTCCTTCAACTAACCAACATTACTTGGCACTTTAGCACAGGACACAGAAGCAAAAGGCCTGACCTCTTGGATTCTTGCTGTTCCCTGCTAGCTCTGTGTCCCAGGGAGAGACCCAGGAGCTCTCTCTCTGTAATAAGGGACTAAAGCTACACATCTCGCCATGGCTCCGAAGGAGAAAGGGTTAGTGATGCATATGAATGTAAACGAAGGAGTTTGGAGAAGAGCAAAGCATCGCATCAAAGCAGGGGTGGCTGGGATGTGAGTGCAGACCCCTGCACCCCTGCAGGCCAAATTTCTGCTGGTCTGCTGGGGTACAGGCCACATGTGCGTGAGAGAGAACTTAGGTGATTGGCCTTTCTATTCGTGCTTATTCCCCTGAACTTGTTGAGTGATTGTTTTGCACCAGTCTTTTAATCGATTGTACCTGGTGCCTAATTTATCAGACACTGTCCTAAGTGCTAGGGATGTCATAGTAAGCACAACAGACATGGTTCTGCCCTTGTGGGCTGTGTAGTCCAGGGCGGGGAAAGGGACAAGAGGTTAAGTATTTGCAGGAAGGAGAACCGAATGCCAAGAAAGCATCTTCCAGTCTCCCGGATGTTTCCAGGTGGATGTTTCTAGGTGGCCTTGTCATTCACAATAGACAGAAAGCAGTGCTCATCTTCATTGCTTTGGTAATTGTAGTTTGTGTCTGAGAAAGTGCTGATTCTCAGGAAGAAGGAAGAAAAGAGACCTTGGAGGAATGATAACAATACTGTTAAATAGGTATGGAAAGAAGAGCTCACATTTATTGAGCACTTAGTGTGTGCTGTAGCCTCCTGTAAGAGCTTTGTGCAATTGGGCAGGCAGACAGTATTATTATCTCCATTTTACATACCAGGAAACTGAGTACGGAGTGACATCTGTGTGGAGAGCCTGAGCACAGGGGTCAAAGTAGTGCCTTTTTTTAATCTGGCAGGATCTGTTGCTGACCTCACCTTGCTGGAATCCCTAGAATCCCAGAAAAGTAATTCCCAGCTTTCCTCACCAGCACTAGTCAGCCTGCCTTTGACTCAAGGCCCTGGCTCCCTCCTGCTTCCCTCCTCCTCCCTCTGGCATTTCCACCTTGTTCTTGAATTCCTTTCCCCCAGTTTCCTCCAAGCAGCAGGCTCTGGTGTCAATTCTGTTCATTTACATAGTAAATATTTATCAGAATGTATGCTTCTTGTTTTCACAATGCCTTTGCACAAGTTAAACCCGTGGTCACTTTTTCATGATGTGTCTCTTGTTTACCACAAGGGTGGTCCCTCATGGAAGGCCTGTCATGTGGTAGGTGCCCCATCCTTTCTTTCCGTATAACAATTAGCTGAGTTTTTTCTTCAGTTTGCACATGAGGAAATATAGGCTCAGAGAGGTTATGTAGCTCACCCCCAGCCACACAGCAGGGTTAAATGGGTTCACAACCTTGAACATTTGGCTTTTAATGTCTGCACTCTTATTCTCTGGCATCTTGGGAAAGAATTGGGCAAGGGGATGGCAAATGAAGTTGATGGAAGCAAAGAGATAATTACCATTCCCCCAGGTTGATAAAGATAGTCTGGGAGAAAACACAATGTGAACAAGTCCTTTGAAAGTTCTCTTCTCCTGAAACCCCATAGTCTGTCCTTTTAAGTTGTTCTTTCTGCTGTGTTTTCTTCTCTCTCCCTCCTCCTCAACCCAGGGCACACAGTGAGCCTCAGTTTTCTCACCTCTAAAGTGGGCATAGCAGTTGCTGCTTAGCTTAGCTTTAGAAGAATGGTGGATACAGCCAGTGTCTCACCCAGCCCTGCCTCTTAGTCTCTTTGACACCTGGAGCAGGTGTCTGGATGTCTCTGACCATTGTCAAGTGTGTCTTGACCTCCTACCAGAGGCTGAGTCTGGGCATGGAAGTCTAAAGAAAAGGCATTTGACAGTTCAGTGACACGTTTTCCAAGTCCCAAGGTGACTTTCCCCCTCTGTTTTATGATCCCTAACAAAGCACCTGTGCTGTGCAGTGGCTGTGGAAGGCATGCGGCAGTATTGTCATTCTCCTGACAGTTATTTCCTGAGCCCCCACCCATGCCCAGCACACGGTCAGGTCCAGGGGTTGGGGGTGAAGCAGATACGCTCCTTGTGGTCCCCTCTGGTTTCTCAGAGGAGAAAAGGTGTAGACACGTCTTGCAGTTGTAGCCCAATTCTAGGCAGAAGGGTGAAGCGAAGCTTTTCCTCAGGTTTTGATCCTTGTTCACTCTGATTTCCCCAGCATGGACCAGGAGAGCCTGATGACTACCGTGGGCCGAGTTGAGCCTTCCCAAATTTACATGTTGAAATCCTAAGCCCCAGGACCTCAGAAGGTGACTGCATCTGGAAATAGGGTCTTTAAAGAGGTAAAGTTGATGAGGTCATGTGGGTGGGCCCTAGTCCAGTCTGACTGGTGTCCTTAGGAGAAGAGGAGATTAGGACGCGGGCCTCACACATGAAGACACAGGGAGGAGGGGGCTGTCTGAAAGCCCAGGAGGAGACCTGGAAGAAACCATCCCTGCCTGGCTTCACCCTGGGCTTCTACCCTCCAGAATTGTGAGGAAATCAATCTCTGGTGTTCAAGCCACGCAGTCTGTGGAAATGTGTTGCGGCAGCCCTAGCAGACTGACCCAGTGACCATGCACAAATCACTTAACCGCCCGAGCCCCCTTGCCTCAGCTGTAGAGAGGGAGTCAGAGCTCCTGCCTCACCGGCCATGGGGGAGGTGATCAGAGCAGCCGGCATCCGTCTGGGGCTCATGCTGGCCAGGCCCTGCTGCAGCGTTTTTCATGTCTGAACACATTTAATCCTCTCGTGGACCGTTTCCGAAGTGGGGTTGGGTATTATTGTTCCCATTTTACAGATGAGGAAAGTGGAGGACAGAACCATTAATTCACTTGCCTCACGATGTTACTCTGCAAGGAAGGGGTTGTGTCAGCATTTGGACCTCTCTGTTTGGTCTCTGGAGCCCACAACCCTGATCACCATGCTGTCCCGGCCCTTGGTAAAATGAGACAACAGATGTCAGGGGCCCAGCACAGTAGTGCGTGGCCCACAGGACATCCTCAGGACAGCTGGAACTTCCTGATTTCTGCATTGAGTCTGGGATGTTTGGACGCCAGTAGCTTTGAGTGTGTGTGTGTGTGTGTGTGTGTGTGTGTGTGTCTGTCTGTCTCTGCCTCTGCTCTCTCTCTCTCCTCCCTCTCTCTCTCTCTCTCTTTTCCCTGCCTTTTTTTTTTTGTTCCCACTCCCCAGTTCACCATCACTGCCTATCAGCCTCCTCTCACTGTTCTTCCACCTATTCCCTGGCATTAACTGAATTTGGCTTCTGTCCGGGAGCATAGCCTGGCACCCAGACCTGCCTAACACCCCAGATGATTAAACCAACAGGGGTGGTGGCATTTAGCAAATGACACTGCCACACACCCATGAATCTGTCCTTTCCTCCCTCCCACCCACCACAGTCTGAAGGGCTCTGGAGTCTCTGCCTCTTTTACGGAGCAGCCCTCATAGTTGACGGGTGAGTGTCAGGCCCCACCCAGGGACAGGGAGGCCAGCGCTGGCTCTGGAGTTACGCAGACCTTGCGGTAAAACACATCACCTTGAACGGGGGCCAGCCGAGGCATCAGCCCAGCCAGCCCTGCCCCAGCGGCTGGATTCCGCCTGTGGCTGCGCCTTAGTCACTGGCCAGAGACTCTTTTCTTGTTCCAGCTGAGGCTGTCCCCCGCCTGCCCTGGCAGCCCGGGTTCCTGGAAAAGCTACATGCCATAGGATGTGAATTTCCCCTCCTACTTAGATAATTAGAGCTCTCATTTATTGAACACTTACTGAGCATCGGAGACTGTGCTAAGCCCTTTACACGCATCTTCTCATTTTATCCTCTTAATAAACTTCAGGGCCAGGTGCTCCTCTAATCTCCCTTTTACTGATGAGGACGCCAGCTCAGCAGCGTGAACACCAACAATAGAAAGTGGCTCACCTGGATTTGGGTGCTACTGTCTGCCCGTAACTGGGTGGCGGCATGCTGTTATAATCATCTCTGCTTACTTGTGGGGAGACTGAGACCTGGGAGTTTCTGGGTCACTTGGCTGGTGCGTGGGGTCTTCCTGTCCAGCCCCTAGTCACAAAGCTGTAATGTCATGTGGGAGATGTGGCCAGAGTCTCTCGAGTGGGGCTGACCCATGTGTTGTACCCTCTGCTCCAACATGAGAGCTCTAACGATCGCTCCTTGCTGCCTCTGCTCCTGGACCTGGGCGTGGCGGAGTTTCCTGCTTTCTCAAATGGGCACCAAGGAAAGGGTCAGGAGTTGGCAGGCACAGACAGGGAATTTGCTTCAAGGACTCTGGGGAGAGGAGCTGATGGGGGGAGGGAGGAGATAGCTGGTGGTCACCTAGGGAGAGAGCTGGGTCCCCAGAACTAAAAACTGACCCGGGGGGGACTGACCTTCACCTCAGGGAGCCTGGGCCTGGGAACCCTCCCTCCTGTCCCCTTCCCACATGCCGAGATCCATGCTGTGGCCTTGGGACCCGGTCCCCTCCAGCAGGTTCCCTGGTGCCCACAGCCCCGAGCCTCACCTGTCTTCCACAGTGACCGAGAGAAGCACCCTCTTGCGAGGGGTGAAGGTGGGAAAGTGGCTAACACAGCTCCGCCTGCTCAGCTCTTTTCCAGCTTACAAACCGTCTCGCAGACCTGGCCTTACTCCATTGAGCAAACACGTGGGAATCCAGGCCCCCGCACCGAAGCTTTCTTAGAGGGAGGAAGGGTCCCCCCTTCTGGCCCGCCCCACTGCCACAACTCTGTCCTGACCAGAGCTCCCTGCACAGAAATGTCCACAGCAGTGTCATTGTCACAGCCGACAGTAGGAAGCCCAGGACAAGGCCAGTGCGTAGAATTGATGCGGGCCTTAGAATAACCAAGAGGAAGACAGCGTCACAGCACGGGGCTGACATCTAAGGGACATCAGATCACAGAAAGGTCTTGAGGTTAGAGCTGAATGAATACCCCTAGAAGAAATGAAAAATCGTGTAACAAAGAGGTGCAGGGATATCAACAACGACAATCCCTCAGTAATCACATGCCTGGGACTGTGCCCGCACCTCACGTGTGTCATTGTGTTGGTCCTTGGCACAGCCCTTCAAGGGGAGAGCTGTTTGCCCCATTTTGCAGACTAGGAAACACGTCCAGGAAGCAGCTGAGCTGAGAATTAAGCCCAGGGCTGACCCCAAAGCCTCCCTTCTTTCCACTCTGCTCTGCTTCCTAGAAAAACAAAAACAGAATTCTTTTAATGGTGCTCTAGGAAATTTATTTTTTAAAAAATTAATTTCCTTCTGCGATGCCTGGCTCATGACAGATCATAGATCAAGAAACAGATCTTTGGGCTTTGCCACCCAAGCTGGCTCCTAAGGCTGCCTCTGCCTCGGTGTGCCCAGGGAGGCTGGGGAGCCTGCGGTTTCACTGTCTCAGCAGAGATGGAGGAACCTGTTAACCTGTCTTAGAAGCTAATAAAAAAAAATCCCAGTGAGATCATGTCTGTTAAAGCCCTTTGAGCTCCCTGAGCTCTGAGGCTCTGTTGACACGCACTGTCATTATTGCTTACTCAGCAAAAATGTCCCCCGGGGCTACAAAGCCCCTTCCCTCCTTCCAGCCCCTGGTTTCCTTGTGCATTTCATTTGATGCTTCCTTTGCATCTTGAAGACCTGACTTTTTTTTTTTCTTGAAACACCCTGTTCTAGAATGAACTGGCATGTTTTGGGTACTTATTTTGTGCTAAGTCTTTTTTCTCTATTGATTCCTTCAAACTGTACAGCCATTCTGTGAAGGAAAATGGAATGCGTGTTCTCATTTGCAGATGAGACCACTGGGGCTCAGACTGGGGAGCTGGGTGAGGTCACATAGCTTAGGGCAGTAAGCTGCGTCTGCTCCCAGGTTGTGCCTTGCTGTGCTTCCGCCTGTGTTTTCCAAATCATTCTCTCTAGTAGGCAGAAGATTCTCTGCGCTTCCTCAATGGGAGGAGGAAAAGGGCCTGCCCAGAATTTGGCCCCAAACTGATGGTTGTGGCGTGTTACTCATTTTTGCTGTAAAGGCCAGGCTGGACCATGTCCGTCCTTTTGAGATGTTCTGGTGAATCTTGGCCCTGATCTGCTGGGAAGTAACCTCCCTGTGCAGGAATGCCTTCACTGGACTCTGCATGAAATGGATGAACAGATGGATTGGAGACACCAGGCTGTAGTTTGCTCCAAGAACCCGACCCAACCCAAACTCTGCTGTTTCCATCTGCAAAAATCTTTAGAATACCTTTATAGGAGGTGGCTGTGAAAACAGATAGAAAAATAGATAATAATAGCTAACATTTATTGAGTATTTAGTATGCTCTAACTGCTTTTCCAGAAACCATCCTAGCATTCGGTTTGGCAGCAACAGCACTGCCCATACCCTTCCCAAATGCACCATAAGATAAGTTGAGCAGGTAATTTGCACCCATTTTACAGATAAGGAAGCTGAGGCTGAAGCTCAAAGTCGCAGAATTGGAACTGAAACCCAGATCTCCTGAGTTCAGAGAATGAAACATTCCCTTCCTCCCACTCCAAAATAATCTGTTGTGAGCCCATTTCTATGTGGATTTCCCAGATGACAGGCCCTTTTTTTTTTTTGCTATGGCCTGACAGATGGACCAAAGGCTGCCTAGTACATCGTGTCTTCTTCCCACTGGAATTCCAACTGCAGAAGGTGCACACATAAAGGCAAAGCATGACCAAGGCAGGCTGGCTGCAGGACTTTGGAGAAGATACAAACAAAACTTCAAATAGTGTAATCCTGAATAACCGTTATTATTAGCATGTAGACTATAAACATATGCAAAAAGAAAACAAGAAAAAACCATTTGCTTTTGTCATTCCTTGGTAAAAACCCAAGAAAAAACTTGCCTTTGGGGTCAAGCTGACCCTCCTGCTCTTAGCTTCCTTGTCAGCCTCAGAATGTTCTTTGAGAATCACTCTTGGAGATAAGAGAGGCCTGACAATACCTTAACTAGAGCAGACAGTTTTGAATGAAATCATGCCTAGCTGTGGTTGTGACCTGCTGTGACTTAACACTCAGCAAGTACCCGCTTCTGTGTGTGTGTGTGTCTGTCCTTCAGCTCTCAGTGCCCTACTGAGATGGGAATCTCCCACCTTGCACAGATAAGGAAACTGAGGCCCAGTGAGCTGAAGTGACTTCCCCAAAGCCAAACAGTTTTAGAGTAAGGACTCATCTGGGTGAGGTGGCTCATACCTGTAATCCTAGCACTTTGGGAGGCCAAGGTGGGAGGATTGGTCAAGGCCAGGAGTGTAAGACCAGCCTGGGCAACATAGCAAGACCCCATCTCTACAAAAAATAAAAATAGAATAAGGATTCAAGCCTCTGCCTGAGCCTGTTGATTCCTCCATTTAGCAGTAACTGAGCCGCTGCTTGGCTTAGTCCTGGGATGCTGAGTGTCGTGTCTGTGCCCTGCGCCAGCACTTTCTGTGTGCTGACAGGTTCATTCTTTGGCAGCACCCATGAGAGCAGTCCTCCAGATCCCCCGTCCCCCATTCAGAACATTTGGTATGAACTGTGTCTGGAAATACATGCTATTCTTGAGGCTTTAAAAAGGCAACGCAGTGCACGTACCATACTGTGTGTTATGTGTTGTCTTGTGTAACCCCCAAATTCCTATGTTGAAGCCCTAGCCCCCAGTACTTCAGAATGTGACTGGATTTGAAGGTAGGGCCTTTAAAGAGGCGATTAAGTTAAAACGAGGCTGTTAGGGTGGGCCTTAAGCCAATCTGGCTGGAGTCCTTGTAAGAAGAGGAAGTTTGGATGCACACAGAGACACCAGAGATGCTCACACACACGGACGGAAGACTGTGTGCGGACATAGCCAGACAGTGGTCACCGGCAAGCCAAGGAGAGAGGTCTCGGGAGAACCAAATGTGCCGACACCTTGATCTTGAAATTTTAGCCTCCAGAATTACGAGAAAATAAATTTCTGTTGTTAAAGACACCCAATCTGTAGTACTTTGTTATGGCAGCCAGAGCAGACTAATATACCATGTGTCTGGGGCAGTTCCTCTAGCTATGCCCAAGATTTTTACAGGGAAATATATTGATCATCATACTAAGTGGGATAAATAAAATCCATAAGCAGCCTTATGCTAGCTCAAGTCAAGGGTGAAAGTTTCCAAAAAGCATTGGCTTTGAGAGTTGTGCATTATCATTTCTGTTTTGCAGATGAATAACCGAGCTCAAGTAGTTCTTGCAAGGGCTAGATTTGAACCTGGGTGTTTGGGCTCCAGGGCCGTGAATTTCCTCACTGCTCTGTACCATCTCTTGACAGAAATAGCCTAGGTTAGTGTCCTCATGGAGCTCAGGGACATAGACTGGCAAATCCACAACTACAGTATGTCACAATGGAATGTGAGAAGAGTATCTGGGACCCATGCTTAAGTAGGGGACAGCCCTGGCTTTGGCCCCAGTGCTCAGCCGCTCCAGGTTGAGCCCTCGTGCTTGTGCCCAGGGAAGGGTGATGCTGAGCTGGGCTGGCAGGGCTGGGACTGGGCTGTGGCCCAGAGGGACCTGCCCCTCCTCCATCGGCGCCATCAAAGGCCCTCCCTTGGCTGGCAAGGTGGGAGCAGCAGGCTGCTGTGTTTGCTCTGGGCAGAGCCTGCGTCTGTCTTTCCTCACTGCGTAGGGATGGTCGGGAAGCCGTGGCAGGGGAAAGGACGGCCACTTCTGTTCCATGTTCCCTGGTGAAGAGAAGACAGCCCTTCTATTTAATGTTTTTATTAAGTCATATATTTCTCTGCAAAAGTTGAAAGCAGGGTCTGCTTCCAACCTGAGCTTTTAGTAGAAGCTTGTTCTTGTTTATTCAGTTGGCTTTTTAAAAAATGGCCATTTTCATAGGCCTCACTACCATGGTAGGCACTTTTATTCTTATTATAATCATCACCATTTTTATCACTTCCTATTCTTGCTAGAAATTAACTGGTATCACTGGCCTAATGTGCCAGGGACCACGTAGTGGGGAGCCAGGATTTGACCCAAGGATTTAGGATTCCAAGTTCAAAGTTCAAAGTGTGTCTTGACCTCTGCAGTCTAGGACCATGGACACAAGCCTTCCATTACTCAGTGATTCCAGAATTACTACTACATCCTGCTGCACTGAATAACAGTAGTTGCACCAATCGTCACATAGCTGACAGTCTCGGGAACCACAGTGCCAGGCCCTATTTAAGTGCATTATGTATTTTAACTCAGAGTCCTCCTGACTCATCCTGAGGTGGCTACTATCGAAATGGGGACTTTGAGAGGATCAGTCGGTTGTCTATGGTCACAGCACAGAGATGGAAACCCTGCAGGGGGCCTGGTCCTCATGGTGTGCTTCTGTCCTGCACAGCCTCTCGTGGCTGAGGACACAGCGGGTCAGGTGGGTGGCTGGGCACAAGCTCAGGGAGCATCTCTGAGGTTTTGAGGGAGGAAGAGCAGGAGGAGATTTGGGATCTCTTGAGTGCTCAGTTAATTGGTGACTCTGTCTGTCATTCCCCTGAGTGCTTCCTGTCTTATATCTTCATCTTATTCATTCATGCAGTGAGCACTTATGAAGCAACTCCTGTATTCCAAATATTGCTAGACCCTGCGCCTACCCTCAGAGGAGCTCTTCTCCTTGCAAACTCCTTAAGGAAACGAAGCAGGAAGTAGACATCTGTTCTGGGCAAGATGCTGCCTTAGGCTGTTCTAGACATTGCTAAACTGCTCAGCCTCTGAGGTTCGGGAAGACTGAGAACAAGCTAGTCAGGAACTAGCAGAGCGGGGTTGGGACCTAGGTCGCCAGCCCCTCAGGAGCCCGTGGTGCTCAAGCTTCTCTGCCAGGCAGGCCAAGCACAACATACAGAAGAGACCCCTACAGAATTCTCACTGGGCTGAACTCATTCCTAGGAGCAGGGACTTGGCATTCACTTAACTGTCGCCAATGTTCACTTTCCCGTGTGTGTCTGCACTTGCTCCTGGCCCTCTCAGACGTGTAACTGATTCTTGGAAGGGCTCTCCAGCTCATGGTAGCTTTGTTATCTGCAGCAAACCCAGGGTAATGTGATTCCTGGAAATATCTCCAGTTTCTTTCTGCTTCACAGTTCCCCTCTTTCGCTAACAGGGATGAGCGTAGGCAGACATCGAGGCATTCATTTGGCGTGTCCAGCCCAGCCCTTATTACTGCAGGTTCCAAGCTGAAGGGTCTTGAGCCCACCCACTTCTTGGAACAGAGTGGGATATGGGAGCCACTGAGTACCTGAAAGATGGGTTGATTTGTCCAGGTCACACAGCTTGAGGGTGGCAGGTCTGCGGCAGGCCTTGAAGGCACTCTCTGGAGGACTCCACTTGCCTCCTGGAGGTTTGAAGATAGGAGATACCCTTCCTGGAAAGACCTGACTTGGGGACATTACAGATAAGGCCGGTTGGTGTGCCTGGCCGCCCAGAATCAAAGGATTACCAAGAGAAGTTAGGAATTGACCTTCCTTGAGGTGGGTCCTGCAGATAAAGATGCTTTTGAAGTTCAGTTGGTGGGAGATAGGATCTTTGTGGCAGAGCTTGTCACCAAAGGGCCTTCTGGATGGATGCACCCTGATAGAGAAATCAGCAAGCTGAAGATAGGGAAAGAGAGCCCTTATCACTGAAGGCTTCTGCAGGGTTTGCTTTAAGGTACTTCCTTCCCGTCAACCCTGTTCTGGAGTCTCCATTTCGCAGATGCAAAAACTGAGGCATAGATAATCATTTTCTATTTTGTAAAACAAATTCTGATGGGTATATCATTGTTTCAGTTTCCTGGGATATTTAGAAATGCCCAGTGTTCCTTGTTATACAATAGTTTAATTGAGCATATACTATAGGCCAGGCACCATGCTGCCTTTTGGGAGTATAGGAATGAGTAGGAAGTTCTGTTTTTCTTTAGAGAGTTTTCGGTCTCCTGTGGGGAACAGAGGGGGAATTTAGATGAGTGTCGTGCAGCCCCCGAGTGCTGTGCTGGAGACACGTGATACTGTGAACACACAGAGGGCACACAGTATGGATGCAGGATGGTCAGGGAAGGAAGGAGTTAGCCCAGAGAAGAGGCAGGAGGGAGATAGGAAAGGCAAGCAGGGACCAGATCCTGGAAACTCCATTTTGACTTTGTGCTCAGGACAGTGCTCTCACAATGCAAATTTTAAGCAAGGGTGGGAGAGGATGAGGTTGGCATTTTAGAAAGTTTGGCCTCCCTGCATTGTAGAGACGAGATCAAAGGGGATCCAAACTGGCGGCCAGCAGTAATGGGGGTCTGACCTGGGGGAGATGGAGCGGATTGAAGAGACCCAGTAGAGAGAACCTCATGAATGTGGTGTGCGATGTGCCTAGGAGTTATGGGAAGGAAGGAATTAAATGTCCTTGCAGTGTTCTGCTTAGGTGTGTGCATGGATTTGGTGCCATGTGCCATGCTAGGAAATGCAGAGGGGGCAGGGGTGGCCTGGGCTGGAGCCTGGAAGCGCTGTGCCCCACCTGCAGTTGGGTGAGCAGCTGGGGTTGGTGGAGAGCTGTGCCCAGAGCCACATGGTGTGGACAAGTCTAGGTTCTCCTCCAGGAAGCTGCCTTGAAGACTTCCAAGACAGGAGACAGGTACAGCCTTGTCTATGCCACTGAACACCTACTACCCATCACACGTTGCCATTCTCAAAACCATTTAACAACATGAGGGACTGTTTTGCAAGACTAAAATGAAGAATGCACTGATTTCCTTCCTCCCATGGTGTTTCTCTTTATGCCTCACTTTCTCGCCCTTGTAGGGGAAGTCGGGATGGCCCGTGGGGACTCTGGAATCCCCTGCCTGGGTCTGACACCTGACTCTTGGCTTCAACAGTGACTAACAGTGTAACTTCACATTTTGGTCTGTGAAATGGGTATAATCCTGGCACCTCTGTATTTTCCAGATTTGTTGTAGGGACTGAGAAGACAAAGAGTGTAGAACTCTGAGCCCAGCTCCTGGGGGGTTGGGAGTGGGCCGGACATTTTGAGGACTGTCACTCTGTACTTTATCATAAATGGCATGGCTTTGCAGCTTGACAGTTTTTGACATATGTGCTCCTTCTTAATTCTTAAGCCAGGACTTTGAGATGGGTGTAATTAACTCATTGAATTTTTTTTTTTTTTTTTTTTTTTTTTTGAGAGTGAGTCTCACTCTGTTGCCCGAGCTGGAGTGCCCTGGCGTCATCCTAGCTCACAGCAACCTCAAACTCCTGGGCTCAAGCAATCCTTCTGCCTCAGCCTCCCGAGTAGCTGGGACTACAGGCATGCACCACCATGCCCGGCTAATTTCTTCTATATATTTTCAGTTGTCCGATTAATTTCTTTCTATTTTTAGCAGAGACGGGGTCTCGCTCTTGCTCAGGCTGGTTTCGAACACCTGAGCTCAAACAATCCACCTGCCTTGGCCCCCCAGAGTGCTAGGATTATAGGCGTGAGCCACCGTGCCCGGCCCTCATTGAATTTTTTAACTTTAGCTGTGACGTTAGAGTTCTTGTAGTTCCGCTATGACCTTATTTTGTAGATAACAGGGCTGAGGATTACTGCCCCTCTTAGGGGCTAAGCCTAGGTCTCCTCATTCCCATGCTTGGACATTTTTTCACCCTGTCTTGTGGGGGTTCATCTGCATTTTAGTGTCCCTGTTTTATAAAGAGGCAGACTGAGGCTTACAGGTGGGTAGTTAATGTCCAATACCTTTGGGCAGTCAGGGAAGAGGAGGTGCCTGGGAGAGGCCTCTGGGCTGCGGGGCTATGGGATTGAGGTCAGGCTGGCCAGCTCTCCTCTCTTTCTTACAGAACAGGGTCTCACCTGCCCGGCTGCCCTCTCTTCCTTTTAGGGGTACCTACGGTAGCATCTGTCAAGTTCTAGAGTCTTCCATCACTCCTAGGGCAGCCTTCCTGGCCCTGCCCAGGCTGACTCCACACCCTCCTCTGTCTTCCCAGGCACGGGCTCCCACGCGTCACTCACCCCCTGTGTTGCTGACTGCCCGCCCTCCCCCTTGGACTGTGCCATCTCTGGGTCCCTGGCGCCTTTCCCAGTGCGTGGCAGGTATCAAGGCTTGGTGACTGGCGTGCGACAGCGTGCTGCTGTTTGCATTGGGGCTGTCATTGGAGAGCATTCAGTTCCTGCTCTCCTCACACTTGCTGCCTTCTCTGAGGAAAAGCGTGGCAGAGAAGTTCCCAGAACTACAGACATAGGGGGAATTAGCACCCTTAGCTAATTTTTATTGTTCTACTCAGAAGTCAGCCCCCTTTTTAAAGCAGCAGCATTTACAAATATTAAAACCAACTTTGCACACTCCCTCTCTGAGTTCTGGACTGACTTAACAAAAATTCATTCACTCAACAAATGTATATCAAGCACCTACTATGTGCCAGATGCTAAAAATAGGCACTTGGGACACATCAAAGGATGATGTGTTTGGGCAGAAAGCTGATCCTGAGAGAAGTCCAGGGAGGGCCGGGAGCAGAAGAAGGGAGCCCTGCCCTGAATCCGGGCCTGGCGGTTCCTGCCACCTCCCTGACCCTCGGCCTGCACATCTGTCACCTGAACCATCGGATTAGAGAGATCTTCAGATTCTGTTTCCGGTTCCAGGATTATTTATTCATCTGATAACACTGGTGGAGGGCTGGATGACTTGGGGGGAACGAATGTGTCCCACCCTCAGGGGACTGCCAGCCGGTGGAGGGAGCCCCGCAGAGCCTTCGAAGGCAGACTGCAGGTGTTAGGGGTGCCGCGCTGGGGCTGGGCTCTGGGCCCGGTGACGGACGGGGTCTTGGGAGGCCGGGGAAGGAAGGGGGTCTCAGCCAGGTCCTGAGGGGGGCAGCCGTTGCTGGAGCCCTTTTTTCCCAGTTGTCCTTCCCAGACGTGGGGAGGTTTGTCCCCCACAGTAGGCCTGCACCTTGATGTCAGCGCGAGAGGCCATTGGTTCATTCGTTCACACATATTTACTGGTTATGCCTCTCATGCTCCACGCGGAGGGTTCAGCAGCAGACAGTCCAAGCCACCGAAGGGACCAACACTGGATGGTGGAGGTCCTCGGAAGGGTGCCCAGCCCCACCGGGCCTCAGACCTCCATCCTGATTCAGCACCTGGCTTCTGTCCCGTGCTGGCGGGAACACTGCTGTATAACTTTCCCATGGCTGCCACAGCAAATTACTACAAGCGGGGTGGCTACGATTACTACTAAAACTGGTTTTAACAACAGAAATTTATTATCTAACGGTTCTGGAGGCCAGAAGTCTGAAATCAAGGCAAGGTGGTGCACCCTCTGAAGGCGCTAGGAGAAGAGGTTTCCTTGCCTCTTCCAGCTTGCGGTGGCTCCAAGTGTCATTTGGAGAGTGGCTGAATCATTCTGATCTCTGCTCCTGTCTTCACGCGGCTGTCTCTGTGTGTATCTCTCCTCTTCTCTTCTTTTACAAGGACACCTGCCGTTGGATTCAGGGCCTCCGGGATGATCTCATCTTGAGATTCCTCACTTAATTACATCTGCAAAAACCCTTTTCCCAGATAAAGTCACATGTACAGGTTCTGGGGAATGTAATCTCTTTTTGGGGGGTTTGTGGGGAGGACAACATTCAACCCACTATAGGCCCAAACAGTTCTGGGGAAAGTCGAGGCTCAGACCTCATATCCGGGTGCTCTTCTCTGTGGTTTTGCCACCTTTTTTCTTGTCTGACGTGGGCATACCATTTTTTTTTTATCGTAATCAAAATTTTTTTTAATATAATTTCACTTTCACACTGAGTAAAAGTTGCAAGAATAGTATAAAGAACTTCCACATACACTTTACCCAAACTGGCCAATTTTAACATTTTGTCCCCTATGGGGGTATAATGTGCAAATTTTCTTCAGATTGGCTGGCAGATTCACCAGAGCCCTCTTCCCTCCCCGTCTCAGCATCAGATGGAAGGCTTACCCTGGGCATGGACAGTTGTGTTCAGTCTCTCAAGGTAGCTGGTTACTCCAGGGCTTGTTGTTGGCTCTGGGTGGTAATAAGCACATTTGTCACCAGGAAGGTGGCATCACCCTGGCGGAGTCACAGAGAGGCTGGAGATGCAGTTCTGTTCACCCCCTCAGCAAGCCAGGTGGCTGTCCCTGGGGGCCAGGAGGCCCTTCCTTGTGTTTTCCTCCCTGCCCTTGGATGCATCAGTTGCAGGCCCTTGTCATGCAATTAGGATTATTTAGAGAAGGAAGTTCCTTCCGCTGCCTTTTGGCTCATTTCAAGCTGAGTGTCCAAGTCTCTGGCCCACATTCAGGAGCTAACAGGATTGCCTTTGGACTGTGTCTGTTTCTGCTACATTCATTTTATTGGAGAGGCCCGCGTAGAGGGTTTCCCCAGCACCAAGCCATGAGTGAGGCATGGGGCCTTGTGGAGCCATCTGGAACTTGTGCAGAGAGATCGCTGAGGTGGGTGGGATGAGGCTCCCATGGGTATGAATCAGAGGTGTGTCCCAAAGGATGTAATGCCTGCTCTGGGTTTTGAAGCCTGCATTAGAGGGCATCGCTCAGGCAGGTAAGGCAGGGAGGATCAGTTGGTCCAGGGGGCAGTGCTTGGGCCTGTGAAGGGTCAGCTGGGTCCGGTGTCGGGTGCAGAGCAAGGATTGGCAGGAGATGTTCAGACTGTGTGGGGTCACCCAGGATCTCAGTGCTCGAAGCTCTGGAGAGCTTCCATCCTACCTTCCTGATGACGCAGAGCTTAGGCGAAGAGGAGGGGGCGGGATGGTACTGAATTTGCTTTTTGAAAAGATCACCCTGATACTAATGCAGAGCCAGGGCTGGAAAACCAGTGAGAAGAATGTCACAAAAATTTCACTAATTGCAAGTCCAGTTTTAGGGTTTTTGCGGGGGGCCTACAGAGAAAGTGGCTTGCTTGGTTTGCAGTAAATGAAATTTCAATACTTACAGTGTCAGTAAATACTGGTGGATCAATATAGCTGGTGTTTTCATAACAAGATAAGAATGATAATAATAGCATCTAGGAGAATGCAAACTTTAATAGTACGGTGTTGTTTTTGACACTGCCGCTGTATGGTGTTGGGTTTACCTAGGTTATAGACCCACTGAAGACCCCGCTTAGTCCTAAAAGCTGTGGAAATAGGCAGGAAGAGTATTTTTGCTTCTATCATTTGGGTGAGGAAGCTGAAACACTCAGAGGTGACCTGAATTGCTAAGGGTCACACACCTAGTAAGTGGCAGAGCTGCACTTGGGTGCCGAGTCTCAGTAAAGACTCCGAGCCGGTGTTCTTTTGTTCATTTGTGAGCAGAGGCCGTTTCTCTCCCTGTGGAGGTGTTTTCTGCTACCCCTCTGGGAAGCTGGGCATATGCTGGGGCATAGGATGGGGCTTGCCCCCTTCTCAGCAGCCAGAGATGGCCTCAGGGGCAGTGCAGAGCTCCCTGCACTATCTGACATCGTCACCCTTCGCCACATGGAGCTATGGTGCCCGAGGGGCTGCAATTTTAACATGAATTAATTTTAATGGATTTGAATTTAAATAGCCCTATGTGGCTAGTGGCAGCTCCACTGGACAGCATAGGTCTGGAGCGGTGGGGCTACCAGACTTTGTTGGCCTCCTAGTTTATGCCACTAAAGAGGCACCTGGTTCTGAGCTTCTGTGTTCCCAGTTAAGGACTGGCTTGGCTTCTGACCACTTTCAGGTGGAGCTCCAGGCAGCACCTGCTCAGCGTCCCTTCCTGGGCTCTGGGCCCTGGGCGGTATGTAAGAGTCCAGTTCAAGCCACAGTGGGACACAGGAAGGACTTCTGAGGAAACCACTTGTCTGCTGGGTTGCCCTTGCATCTTACAGGTACACAGCAGGGAATACCTGTGGGGACCTCGGAATGTCTTTCTCCTTTTCTTCCCTGGGATGTGCCCAGACTCCATTCCCTCTGTCATGGGGCTCCCTGAGCCATGGCTGGTGTGCTTGCTGGCTCAGGCAGGCCCTGAGCCCCAGGTCCCTTTGTCCTCGAAGGGAAATCCCCTGGTAGGCAGCCGATGCCGGCTCTGGAAGGCCATAATTAGAGGGTGGGAAACCTGGCACCTCCTTGGGTAATGAGTGTTTGTTTCTGGAGGTTCCTGGAACATCCAACCCAGGCTGATTGCAGGCTGAATACTTCTTATGGGAAGGGATGTCCCCACTGATGACAAAGGGACAGGTCAGGGGGAGGCCAGGGCCTTTCTGTGAATGGAAAGCCTGATCTGGGGCCTCTCGTGGAGATCAGGAACCAACCGGGTAATGAAGTGGAGAGAAGGGAGGCCAACTCCTGGAGGGCTTAGCGAAGAGGGTGGGGGGAGGAGAGGACCCTGGGGTCAGTCCCAGGAAGGCCGGGTTCTGGTCTGCTGAGTCTCACCTCACCCCCACCCCCATCCCAGTGTGGGATACAGTGCAGTACTGGCTGAAAAGAAGAAAAATGACAGAGGCTAGCATTGGTGCAGCCCTGAACAGGTGCCGTGTTCTTCACGACTGTAAATGCCCCTGCCCAGCACTGACCAGGAGGCTCAGCCCAGAGTGTGCTCTGTGGCCCTGCCGAGAACCAAGCCTCTGCAGGAAGGGCTCACTCCATATTTTCCCAGCCTGCTTTGAGCTATCTCCTAAGTAAGGGGCAGCTTAGCTGGGCAGTACTTCTCCTGCCATAAAGATGGGGAGGAAAAGTATGGCAAATACTTTAAGAATCTCAGCTTTATACACCCAGATAAGGCGATGAGCTCACGGTGGTTCTGTGACTTGCCTGAGCTCTCATAGCATGTTCACCGAAAAGGATCTGAGCTCACACAGGCTTCACTTACAAACTGGAAAAGGCTGTCTGGTTAGTTAACCTCCACTGACATTTACTGAGTGCTGCCTTGCCAGGGCACGCTGGGGTTTGAAGGCTCTGGAATCGTACGGCCATGGAGCACCCGTTCCTATCGAGTGCCACCCTTCTTGGTTCACGTTTGTGCCCAGCCGCCGGTCATGTGTAGGAGAGCGGAGCTTGAAGAATGTTTGCGGAAGGGCTGCCTCGCGGATTCAGCAAACAGTTTGCACAGAGTTTTCTGAGTGGCAGCTGGGGAGAAGTTCTGGGTCTGTCAGGACTGCATGGGAGATCCTGCAAACACCCAGGGGGGCACAAGTCCCTCTTCCAGGGACATCCTCCTGCCTGGCCTTTTAGGAACAGGATCTGTCCTTAATGGTTCCTCAGTGGGGCTCACCAACAGCGGCGGGCCAGGGGGTCTCTGTGGTCAAGACATCCTGGGTCTAGGGGGCTCCTGAGTGCAGCCCCCGGCCTAGCTGTGGGGTGGGGTGGGGTGGGGGCACCTTGAAGCACCTTTCAAAAATACCGTTAGGAAAAAGCCAAGGCAGTGCTGTTGTGAATGCAGCAGCTGAGAGTTCTTGGTGACAAGGTCCAGGTTGGCATGGGCAGCTTCTCAAGTTTTACAAATGCCATGTGCCCAGGCTCTGTCAGGGACTCTGTCCTGCCCCTGTTAACTGAACACACAGTGGGAGGCCACAGCTGACCTGGACACTGGCTTAGGAGATAGCTGGCCAGTGGGGTGTAACTGGGAGGTCCTGAATATGGGGGTGTAATGGGTAAATTGTGTCTCCCAAAAAGGTATGTTCAGGTCCTAACCCCTGGCACCTGAGAATGTGACCTTACTCGGAAGGACCTCTGGGAATGTGATAAAGTGAAGATGAGGTCACCCTGGACTATGGTGGGCCCTTAATCTAATGAACTGTTTTTGTAAGAGAAAGGAGACACAGAGATACAGACACTCCATCTGGGTCCTTTGGGACTGAGGATGTGAAGATGGAGGCGGAGATAAGACGGATGCTTCTGCAAGTCCAGGAATGCCAAGGATTGCTGGCAGCCACAGAGCCAGGAGACCGACAAGGAAGGATTCTTCCCTAGAGCCTTTGAAGAGAGCTTGGTCTTCCCGACGCCTTGAGTTCTGACTTGCAGCCTCCAGATCTGTGAGAGAATAAATTTTGGTGGATTTAAGCTATCAAGTTTGTGGCCATTTGTAGGGTAGCTGAGGAAACTAATACAGGAGGGAGTTTCATCCTGTCATGAGGTGATGGCTTTTCTGGACTCCATTTAGGGCCTGACATTGCATGTTTATAAATGAACGTTGGTATTTGCCTCTCTGATATGCCTGGGCTTTCTCTCTTTCATTCATTCATTGTTATTAGGCACTTATTATGTCATAGGACTTGTCATTAACTCTGCTGACATCTGGTAATCCAAGTCCCCAACCCATAGTTTGCATCGACCGGGTGGTAACCCCACCCTCTACCTATTCCTACCCCCTGATCGTGACTTATGCCTTTGTCCCTGGCCTGAGGCCTTCCCTGACCTACCTAAAACCTACCTGTCCATCTCAGACTCTGGCCTTTTCTGGATGCTTCCGGGACCCCTCCTGGCCTCCCCACTCCCTGCTTCGAAGTCCTACAGCCATCTGCGAGGTTGGACACTGACCGTCAATAGCTCCTGTCCTCCTTGGGTTGGTATGTGGTCATTCAAGCATTCCTGTCTGTTTCCTGTGAGCTAGCGTGGCGCTGGACTTCAAAGGAGTCCACATTCCTCCCCAGCTGCCTCTTCATGTGCATTCGCTGTGTTCCGGGCTTCCGCAACCCTTCCCGGGGACACACACTGGGAATTAGAGTCATATCCATGCCAATGAATGATCGCTGAGTGGATGAATACAGCTATTTTCACCCCCATTGTAAAGATGGGAAAGTGAGACTCAGAAATGAGAAAGTTGCCTAATAGGTCACATGGTTCACCGGTGCGAGGGCTGGGATTGCAACCCCGGCCTTGCTGGTGTAGGGGCCACTGTTTGCCCAGGATGAAAGCCCTTCCAGGGAGGATGGGGCAGGAACAGCATTGCGCATCCAGGGAGGAGGGTCTTCCTTGCAGTGGGGTCAGGGCGTGTCGGGAACCTGCTGCATGGACAGATTGGAAGGGGCTTCCCAGAGAAGGAAACACGAGGGCAGCGCTCTGAGGCCCGTGGCCTCCAGGAGCAGCTCTTTCTGCCTGGAGTCACCGAGCTCAAGCTCCCTGTGGCCCTTGGAACAACAGGGAAGGTCCTGACCTGTCAGCAGGAATCGTGCACCCAGGTGTCTGGCGTACTCACCTTTCCTGCTGTGTCTGACATCCTCTTCTCCTCTCTCTGCCTTCCCAGTCTGTGAGAGGACTCGGGTTTCAAGCACAAGCCCTGGCATCTTGTCTGAGCTCACATGCCTCCGGGCCTGCCGTGGCCCGCCTGTTTCTAGCCATCAGCCCCCGACCCTCTGTCACAGCCTAGCAGGGGCCCAGGAGGACTTAGGATTGGGGTTTAGACCCTGATTGGGGGCACTGTGGGGTTAAATAAAGCTACCTAGGATGCTTCCCCAAACAAAAACAAACACTAAAAAAAAAAGTGAATAGGAACCTCAAAAAATTGGGAGTTACCAGAACCTGAAAGCCTAGGTGCTCTAGAGGGGGCAAAAGAAAAGAAAAAGGAGCATGTTGTCACCTGAATAACTTATGTCATGGCTCTTATGTGCTCCATCTCATGTCATCGTCATCACAGTCATCTTAATCAGGGGCCAGCAAACTGACAGGCCGCTGTTTTTGTAAATAAAATTTTATTGAGCACAGCCATGCCCACTCATCTCTGCTGTCAGTGCTGCTTTGGCGCTGTGACTGCGGGGTCTGGTCGTGATAGAGACCCTATGGCCTGCAAAGCCTCAAACATGTCCTATCTGGCTCTTAGAGAAAAAGTTTGCTGGCCCCACTCCAAACTGCTCTTCTGACTTCTAACTAGTTGGAGGTACTTTTTGTGGAGGGCTAAACACTTTGCAGACAGTTTCTCATTTGCCCTGCATAGCAGGCCTTCCAGCAGTGGGCCTAAGAGGCAGCCAGCCCATGAGCAGCTGGCACTCACCTCCACATCTGCCTGGCCCCACAGGCTGCACCCTGAACCCCCCGCTCCGTTGCTCCATCCCCTGCCCAGCCTTTGTAGGAGGCAGTCCGGGTCCACACTGCTTAGGTTTTCACAAGTACATGATCCCATTGGGGTTGTTTGTGAGGGAGTTAGGTTTCAGGTGAGCTCTTGAGAGGACAGATTGTGTCTCGTCCCGCAGAATTTCTCCAGCCCCCTGCCCTGGACTGGCATAGAGCAGGAACCCAATAGCATTTTCTGACCAGTGAAGGGAGCAGCCATGGAGCCAGGGGCACTGTGGCATAGCAGAGAGAGCCCAGCCTCTGGAACCTGGGCCGGGCCACGAATTCCAGTCTTCTGTGACCTTGGACAAGGTAGCTGACCTCTTTGCGCTTGACTTTTCTCCTCTGTTGGATGGGCATGAGCATAGCATCAACCCCAAATGACTACTGTGAGGGTTACAGAGGAGTTACTGCGGGTCACGTGCATGGAACATTCTTGGCACGTCCATGGCCTGTGTGACAGAAACAGGATGTTATTATTGAGGCCTGGAAGTTTGCTAAGGATTCTTTAGCAATGGAGAGAGGAAGACGATGTGCTGGCCTTTGAACAACCTTGCAAACTGAGACTTCCAGGCAGTCGAGAGTGTTGAAGATGGCCCAGCAAGCGCCTCCTCTACTCAGGCTCCACCCTTGGAAAAGCCATTCTGAGACTTGTTCTGTTCCCTTCACTGGGGCCGGGGAGACTCAGTGCATCCAGCCTTGACCTCCCTGGGCACCAGCTCCTGGGGAGCCCTGAAGGCTTCTAGCGGCTGCACCCTGGGGGAAGTTCTGCCCCAGAGGCTGGTGTTCATGCCTGGGCCATCAGTGCCGCCCATACTGGCCAGGTGCTTCCCCGTGGCCTCCGCAGGGCAGCTCACTCCAGCTGGCCTTCTTCACTGCTTTGCAGGAAGTCACTGAGCTGAGGAGTGGTGCAGAGTCGGGGAACCCCTTGCCATCTGCCAGTCACTCAGAGAGTACTCGATTGTTCCCAAAGGAGCTGTTGGACTGCAGCCTAAATAAAGGAAGGAAGATTCCTGCCTCCTGCTCTCTGGAGCCTGGTTTGGAGAAACAACTGGCTTGCCCAGTCCAGTGGCACAGTGGAAACAGAGTTTAAAAATAGCTGTGCCAGGGTCCCAGGGAACCTGATGTAATTGTGCTGGGAAGGACTGGGGCATCCATCTGTACTTCTCAAAGCTCCTGGGTGACCCTAATGTCCACCAGAGTTGAGCTGCATTTAGTTGCCTGTGTATCTTCCCTTGCAACACATGCGCACACAGTACATGAAGACCTGGAAGACGGAGCATTCAGACGGGGGCACCTAGGAAATGAGAGTAATGGAGAAGGCCACCAATGAGTGAGTGCCCACACCCCTAGGAGGAAGGTTCTGAAATGTCCCCATTTTATGGATTTGAATACTGAGGTCATGGGAGTAAAACAACATGCCTGAAGGCACAGGGCTGGTCGTTTTGGAGCTGGGACTAGACTTAGGTCCCCTGTGACTCCAAAGTGCTGGCCACCTCTCTTGGCCACCCCTGCCTGGGATTGCAGTCCACACTGGAAATCCCTCCCGTGTCCTGCCCCAAAGAAAACTGAAGTTCCTCGTTAGCTCCAGTATCACATGTAGAAGCTCATTCCAGCTGCAAAAAGGACATGGTTTAGGAAATTCGGTATTTAAGTTATTTCTAGGCTTCTTAGCAGGGTTTTATGTTTTAGGAGGGTGGGCATTTAAATATACACATGTCTGAGTTTTTCTCTTCGTCTTTGAACACTGGGCATAGTGAGGAGCAGGAAGAGGACTGAATCTCACCAAGCTGAGATGATCAGATACTGCCGGATGCTCTTTGGGGCCTGGAAGACTGATGTCGCTAATACATGACCCCATTGACACCGTCATTTTCCATTCTCTGATTAGAGATCACGTTTCTCTGCCTTGACCTATGAGTTTGATCATTTTTCATATCCTGAGTTCTGTCTCCAGTGCCCCAGAGTTCTATCCTATTTCTTTTCTGTACATTATTGACGTTTTACCAATAAAATACAGTCATCATCGTTATTGCTCTCCTTTATTGTACAAACAGCATTGTAACGCCAAAGAATGGAAATGGATGAGAAAACGAAATCAATAACCACCTCCCTGACTAATTAGATTGTTTTCAGGTATCTGATATTGTTCTATCTATACATAATCAGGGATTTTATGTGAGCATAGGTGTAGGGAATAGTTTGTAGCCTTTTTTATCTGACATTGCATCATAAACATTTTTCCACTTTAGTAAAGCACCTTACGAATTATCATTTTTAAAGAGTATGTAATGGCTCATCGAGCTGATAAATCATATTCAGAAGGATTGCTGAGTCAAAGGGCTGTGTTTTATAACTCCTGACCTATGTTGCCTAGTTATTTTCAAATACGGTTGCTGACACCACCTCTGTCAGCATGTGGACATGCTGGTTTCACCACAACATCATCAATACTGGGTATTATTGGCTTAAAAAAATTATAATTCAATAGGTGCAGAGTGTTCTGTTGTTAGATTTATATATATATATATATATATGTATATACGTGTGTGTGTGTGTGTGTGTGTGTGTGTATACACACACATATATTTTATCCTTAGTGAGGCCAATTTTTTCTTTCATCTGTTTGTTTACCAACTCTCTTTGGGAATGCTGACTTTGGCTGCTCCTATAGCCAAGTTCACTGCTTTCTGTGTGACGCCTTCCAGTTGAGCCAGTTGCAACTGCAGCCTTGACCTAAAATGAGTGAGCTTCAGAAGGGAGCCTTTGTGTGAGATTCTGCGTAGCACACTGACTCCCCAGTGCCAAGGCTGGGATTGCAACACCCTGTCCTCACATCGTGGAGTTCTGCATGAAATCACTGAACTGGCCCTGTGGTCTGTATGACTTCAAACATAACACTTGTACCCCTAGATTTGTCTTATGAGCGAGGCAGGATTTTTCTTCACAAAGCCTTGAGACACTGCTCCTTCAAGTATTTTGGGGCTTCCTAGCTTGATAAATAAAGAAAACAAAAGTCCCTGTGTGTTCCTGTTGTCTCTTTATTTGCGGTGCTGTTGTGTTTCCAGATAGCTTTCTCTGATTTTCTCTTGCTGCTTCACTCACCACATCCTGTGGGGTTGGGAGGCTTCTCTGGCCCTGTTTGTCTCTGCCTGTCTGTCGTCGAGTGCCGAGAGTCCTCCCTGGCTGTCCGTCTGGAACCTTTCTCCCCAGGAAGGCTGAGGCCAGGCGGGGGAAGGCAGGATGGATGTTAAAGAGCCTTGCTGCCACTAAGGAAGAGTGTAGCTTTCATGTTTGGATTTGTAGAAATGCCTATGTTCAACTCAGGGGGAATAACAGGATGGGAATTGGAATTTCAGTTCAGAGCTGCAGAATCTCAGCGTTAAAAGAAACCTCAGAGGTCATCTCTTCCATTCCTTCTCCGGAGCAGGACTCGCTCTAAAGCGTTTCTCATGGGGCATCGCTGTTGCTTATACCCCTCCCATGCTGGGGAATTTGTGCCTCTCTTGTTGAAAAAAATCATCCACCTACAGATTTAACTCCCTTACGAGAAAGAGTTCTAATTGAAAAGATGTGGAGAAAAGCAAGAGGGACTTGGAACGGCCTTTATTGCATAGATCTTGCTGTGAATATACGACACTCCATACAATGTGCATTCGAATCTGGCTCTGCCTTGGGTACGTTCTCTGAGCCTCATTTTACCCATCTGTTGCTTGAGGACAATATAGCGGCCTTTCAGAATTAGTGACCATGTGACAAACCCCAGTCCCCAGCACTGAGGAGGCTGGAAATAAGTGGCTGTGATGATCTTTTCTGTGACGCTAGGGTTTCCTTTCTTTGCCTGTGCTGATTCTTTGGTTGACAGTTGACCTGTGGTCACTTGAGAGCATTTACACTTGTGAGAAGTCTTTTTTTCTGCTTTTTCTTCTTCTTGCCCGGGAGAAGTCACATAACTGCTTGCATAGGCCTACCTTTTGGGCAGACCCATCTATTGCAACTTTGAACAGACCCATCCGTCTTCTGGGAGCTGTGATTTCTTGACGAGGAGGGGACTAGTTCTCTTCCTCGGTTCCTTACCTCTCTCAATCCCAGTGCTTGTCAAAGAGAGTTCCCCTTCATGCCTCTGGAGGCCCTGGAGCGGCAGCTCTCTGGGGACCCTGGGCCTAGGCCCCTTGTCCGGACTAGCCCCGCCCTGCTCTGGGATATGGGTCTGGAGAGGACTGTCCCTTCTTAGAGAAGTGTGGGGGAGGTCACTCTCCCACTGCCTGGGATTGGACTCTCCACTTGACGTCCCTTCGGTTCTCGTCACCGGGCTGTAGGGGAGGACATGTGGACTTCCTTCTGTGATGCCAAGCCCCCAGGCCCGGAGTGTGAAGTCATGTACTCCAGAGTGTCAGACTGGAGTGCATATCCAGTGACCGGAGGCTTCAGACTGCCTGTGCCTGAGATTCAGGGCCTCAGCTGTAGGTCCCCTTCTCCTGCCTCTAACTTGCTGTGTGAGTTTCGATGAGCCTCTTGCTTTCTTGAGGCTTCATTTTTTTTATTTCTTTAGTAAAGTAAGAAGATAAATGTTTAAAGCATTCTTGTTTTCTTAAAGCGGTCAAACCCCTTTGGCTACTGAAATCTTATGTGCAGGTCTTATGCATATGACTGGTTAAGGGAGAGCTGTTTGGGTTAAAATGGGGTTACAGTTTTCCTGTGGACCCCTCCCATCTCCATTGAGCCCCCAGAAGTAGCCTTCAGGAGATGCTCTTCAACCCCTGGGGATGTGCGGAGGACAGTTGGCAAGGGTGGCACTGGAGGGTTCTTACACAGGCCTGTGACCTGCGGTTGCAATTATACCAGCATCCACTTCTTGAGTACTAACCGCGTGTCAGGCACTTTGCGTAGGTCATGTACAGCGCCTACAGGCACCCCGGGAGGTCTGTGTCCTTATCCCCATATCGCAGATAAGGCCCCAGACTCAGGGAGCGGTGCTCTGCTCTCTATACCTGAGGTCACACAGGAAGGAAGTGGTGGAGCCTCCGTTTCAGCTCAGGTAGCTTGACAGCAAGGCCTGCCTGCTTCAACCCTGAGCTTTACTGCCTCCCTGCGACGTGTGACCTTCCCCCTGACACGCGACATCCCCGCCTGCCCTAGAGTTCGGTTCTTTGAGTTGTCACCCCTGCCTGCCACCTCTGATGGCTCCAGCATTTAGCCTTTTAGGCGCATCCAACTCAGGGATGTGCAGTAATGGGCCAAAGGCATCAGCGTTTTCTAGGATATACTGTGCTACTTAGCAAATAGCCTCTGTGATGCCACATGTTTCATAATTTGCCCAAATAAACTTTATTATCCCTTTCCCATTGCCGTCATCATTTACTCTTGTTAGCACAAACCCCGGGCTCTTATTTATTCCCCTTTCCCGCAGTACTCTCATCTGTTTTCCTATGCATCACCTTCAGAAATGAGGATGCTTAGTGGGTCCAGCTGGTGCCTGAATGAGGACGGCCTCCAGGGGGAAACAGAGTCTGGGGTCTGGGTTTCTCCAGATTGGTTCTGTCCCTGAAGCTGCCTTCGCAGAATGAAAGTTCCAGGCACCTAAAACCCCATCTGCTTTAGGAGCACAGCAGACTGGGTGTACGAAGCAATGTGGACAGCCCAGAGGATGGATTATTTAAGAAATCTTGCATCGGTTCTGAAGCTTGGATGACCAGCTGTCATCCAGTACCTTGGTTCCACTAGATTGATGGCTTCATACCACTGTAGGATTAAGTCTCCAAACAGCAGTGGTATGTTCTGTGCCTGCCGTCAACTGCTCTTCTCCGCTGGTTGCAGGCACAGCCTAGCCCACATTGGTAGTGATGGGTGTTACGGTTATGTTTCCCCATGCATTGTTGGGCTGCCCCAGTGATGGGGTGTCCCATTCACCTAGCATCTGATGAACAGAGTCAGGACTCAGTTTGCTAATGCTGACGTCTCATTTCTCTTGTCTTATATGCCTTCTTCCATTCTCTGACTCCTTTCAAGCTACCGATCACAAATTACTGCTTGTAGGAAGTTCTCCAAAGAGTAGTTTAGTTGTCATCTTCATTGTTAATGTCACTTGAGTTTTGTGATAAACACTCTACATGAATTACATAATTTAACCTGTACCAAATCATCATTACCTTTCATTTACTGTCTGGCAGCTTTGTGCACAACCTCCTTGCTGAACCAAGTATGTGGGTCCATCCATTCATTTGTCCATCCAGTCATCATGTAATCACCCAACACAAGTGCTGGAGGAAAAAGGATGAAGAAAATTAACTCAATGATCTGGGACTCTTCCACACATTAAAACAACCACGAGTATTTGCACACTGTTCAAAGCTCTTACTCATTGATCGTAGCTTTGAGCTGAGGCTTCAATATCCTTATCGGGAAAGTGCTCCAAAGGAGCAGTGCCCATCTGGCATGGCCTGTTTGCCAACCTGGTCTTAGACTCTTCATCCTGGTGGCACAAGGCCTGAGCATCAATCATAAGAACCTTCTGGGTGCAGGTTGGATTCCCTATGAAGCAGCTGCTGAGATGTAGATCAGTGAGAAGGATGTCTCTTACGGGGTTCCTTTGGGATTGACAGCTGTGAAACCAAAGGGGAAGAAATCAGGGTTGGACAGAGGGAGAAGTCGAACTGTGACAATGTCCCAACAAAGACCAACCGTAGGGGAGGTTGAAAGCCCAGGAGCTAGAGGATGACCCTTCAGAATTGTCCTGAATTGGGGTGAGGGTTGATCAGTCATTGTACGTAGGATCCCCTGGAAGGATGCTCTACCTTGAACAAGGTAATTGTTTACAGCCAAGGTAGTTCCCCAAGGGGGCTGAGAGCTGAGAGTCATCTTCCAGCACTTTCAGCAATTGCTTTGGATGATGGTTGGATGGATAAATATCTGCTGTGCTCATCATTTCATCCCTAGGACCTAGTACATAACAGGTATCCAGTATTTGGAGGAATGAATTACATAAGCTCTATGGAAGCAACATGAGTAATTAATTCACTCAGCAAGTATTTACTATTTTAGAAATGATTTATTAAGCTCTTTTACATGCTACTCTTATGGAGTTTACGATCTAGGGGTTTTGGGGTGGGCGGTGGTTCAACATTGGCTTCCTGGAAGAGGCAACCTTCATACTGGGGGTGTGACTTCCTGGATAGTGGGCCCTGGGCCAGTGCTAGGCCCTGTGTTTCCTCGGCTCCCTAGAAGCTGGCTTACTGAGATGGAGAGTTGAATGGGTATGGGATGTTTTCTCAGGGAGGGGACTCTCCATTGCAGCCCCCCTCTTGGTGCACCTGTCCACCGTGGGAAATTCCCTGTTTAACATTCACTGACGTTTGAGCTCCCTGTAGCCTGGAACTTCCCCAAGGGTCTCACTGGCCCAGTGACTTTACATCATTTGACTGGCTGAAGAATGGAGGGACCACTCTTTTGAGCTAAGCGGAAAAATATATATTTCTTCTCCGTGAGTCACCAAAAACTACAGCCCAGCTTATACGCAATTACTTAGCTTCTTTTTTTCTGTATGTAAATGAAGTATCATTCTAGTTCAGGAAGTAGAGACTCTGCTCAGGGAGGATGAGATGAAATCAGTGAATTTTACATCTGAAAGAGACCTAGAGTTTGCTCCTTCCAACCCCCTTCCTTTGCAAGAGGTCCCTGGTGGGGAAGGGACTGGCCAAGGCCTCCCCAAGGGCTTGGGGAGATGTTCAGGGCATGTGGTCAGGTACAGAGCATTTGCCGGCTGGCACAGTTCGCTGTTTCTTCCCGGCCTGTTCACCTCCCCATGGGGCACCAGGAAGGTGCTGCACAGCCCGGCATGCGGTGGGTGGTTCTTATCTTCACGAGTTGCCCAAGTGATCAGAAAGGCTTTTACCGAAAGCAATGGCTTTGATGTTCTGGGTGACAAGACCCAAGCGTGCTGGCAGGAAGGGAGGTTTTTGGGGTTGGAGAAATGAAGACTGTTTACCTTTGGGGTTGACTTAATAACTTAACACCCTTGCGGTGGGAGGGTGTTTGTGAGGGAAAATTGAATGTAAGTGTAGTGCAAAAAGGAAAGTTTGAGGTAGAAGGCAGGAGGGGAAATGCTTCTAATGGCTCAGGGAAAACCTCCTGGTAAGGTTGACCTTCCAGAGCCTTCTTCCTCCCCACGCCCCCACCACATCTCCTGTTTCGATGATGAGGTTTTCATGACACATTTACAGTCTACAAGGTATTTTCCCACGTATTGCCTCCTCCAGTCTGCACACGAGCAGTGCCACCAAAGGCTGTCTGACCCATACATGCAGCTTTTGGAGGGAGCTTGGCTTGGAACCCAGGGTCTCTGACTCTAAGTCCTTTCTTCCTGGGGAATGGTGGTTCTCACTTTCCCTCTAAGGGGAAAGCATAGGCTTTAGGAGTCCAGTTTCCGGAGCTAGACTTCCTCCCCTTCCCTGTCTGCCTCCCTCCTCTGTCGGGACCTTGGGCACTGTTCCTAATCGTTTTGTGCCTTGGTCTCTTGAGCTGTAAAATGGGATAATAAGAGTCCCTACTCCCCTCATGGGGTTGCTGTAGGGGTGAGAGCCCTCGCACAGTTCCTAGCACGTATTGGAGGTGGATGACTGTGTTAGGATTACCCGAGGCTTGCTTTCCTGCTTGCTTTCACAGCAGTCCTGGGGGCTCAGGGACATACCGACCGTCTCTTGGTGATGAGATCTAAACACTCCCAAGAATAACCAGTGATCCTACTTATTCTGAGTCTTTAATCATTCTAGTATCTTCACCCTTGTGAAATCAGGAGGACGTGTAGTGAGTGTCAGCTGTGTACCAGGATCTAAGCACTATTCAGCATGGACTTACTCTCTGCTTCATACTCAGAGCGGGCTCACAAGTAACTGGGTTGATTTCTTTTTCCTTTTTTGTATTAAAAAACAACAACACAAAACCCTTTCTTGAATAAGTAACTCATTCACAAGACACAAAATCCAAAAGGGAAAGTTTTTCAATGAAGCCTGCTGCTCATCTGCGTTGCCTGTACTCTGGTTTCTCCTTCCCGTTGACACAGTTGTTGCTGGTTGCTGAACCTTCTTCCTGAGACACTCTGTGCATTTTTTAAAAGATGAGGTATGTCCATGAGTACATCTACAAACAGGTGTGGAGCACCTGCTGTGTCCAGTGCCAGGGGAAGTACGACGGGAGTACGCGGGACCTGGAACTGGGGTCCCTGCAGTTCGCAGCTGCATTAAGACCTCAGCTTTACGGCGCATGGGGTCTCGGCTTCAAAGGAAGCGCTGGTCTTGGTGTTTGCTGCAGCTTTGGCTGGGAGCGCCTGCCTCCCTTCTGCCTCCTGTTGAAGCAACCTGGGGTCAAATCCCAGCTCACCTGCATGCCAGGATGCTGGATGGTCAGGATGTGGCCTACTTATTTCTCATTAGTGCTCCCAGCCTGTCTCCAGGTCGTATGAATAGCAGTAGCCATCATTTTTCTTTCTTTTTCTTGGGCAGAGGAGGTGGTGGTTCAAATTAAGTTTCGGTTTTATCCTTTGTAGTTTTCTACACAATAAATCATAACATTTGTAGATAAGGTGACATGGGTTTTGTGAGAAAGGCTTTTATTTTTCACTTGCATGGATGGTTGATATTCAGCTATGTAGGCTGGTTCTCCCCCTCCTGTTCTGTAGCTCTGGACATCTTTCATTCTAATGTGATTTCAAATTAGCAGAAAACAATTGCACGGATGATGCTAAGAACTGCTGTACACCCAGGTTCATCAGTTGGTAACTCACTCTCCATATTCCCCCACTATTTTTTCTGACTCATTCGAGAGTAAGTTGCAGACATGTCCTTTTATCCCTAAGAATTCAGTGTGTGTTTCCTAAGAACAAGGATATTCTCTTACATAACAACTGTGTAATAATCAAACGCAGGAAATTCAGCATTGCTACCATCATATTATCTAATTCACAGGCTGCATGCAATTTCGTCAGTTGTTCCAATAATTTATTTTGGACTATTTTTTCCCAATTCCAGATCATCATTACATTCAGTGGTCATGTCTCTTTAGCCTCCTTTAACCTGCAAGGATTGGTTCCTCAGCCGTCCTTGACCTTGACATTTTTGAGGAGCCCGGGCAAGTTGTTTTGCAGAAATGTCCCTTGGGTTGGATTGGGGCTTTTATTTCTGAAAGCTCATACTGTACCACTTGCTTTAATCCTGTATGTAACCTTTAGTGGTCTCATACAGCTGGTGGTCATATCCACATTTGCAGATGAGGAAACTGAGGCATAGGGAGTGGAAGTGACTTGTCCACGGTCACATTCTCAGGAAGTGACAGAGCTAGAATCCAAATCTAGGACTGTCTGTCTTGAAACCTAATGTGCCTACCAGGCAATGGGAATAATGACAGCAGTTAGAGCCTGAGAATAACGAAGTGTTTATCATGCACCTACTTTGAGCCAGAGGTTGTGCTAAGCATTCCATATACACTACAGAGCAGCCCTGACACCAATCCAGGAGGAGCTGCTCTTTCTATCCCTGATTTACACATGAGGACCAGAGAGGTTAGGTTGACTGCCCACAGTGACACAGCTCCTAGCTGGTGGGGACTAGCTCTGACCCAAGCAGCCTGTGTCCTGAGCCTCTACATGTTGCTTCGTGCTCAGGCCTTCTGGATTTCATAGAATCTGGGCAAACATGGGAGCCAGGCTTTGCTGACCCCCTGGGAGAGGCACAGCAGTATCTGTTTGTGTCCTTTTCTGGGGCCTTCTCCATCCCAAAGCTGAGGCCTGTACTCAGGGGCTTCCTAGGGGAAGCAGGTCTTCCCTCTGCACCCGCAGCTCCTGTAGGTGCAGTGGTCCACTCTGTGATCTGTTCATTGTGGGCAGACGGTGTTTTGGTGATTTCCAGGTCAGGAATCTGTGTGCTGTTGCTCATTTCACGGCTGGCTCACTCTCTCCTGCCAAGTAGCTAAGGGCCCCTGCCTGTGGATTGGCTGGTTCTGGCTGCCATCTGCCCACCTGTTTGGCCCCACTACCTGGGCAACATCCAGGTGGCATTCAACGCCGGCTGTCCTGGATGATAAGGCTGCCTAGCTGGCAGTGGAACTGGTGACCGTTCAATGCAGGGTGTTATACCCAGTACCTCTCCACCTTTCTAACAGACACCTGCCTCACACGTGGGGCTGGCTCTCCTCGTTTGGGTTACCCAGCCGCTGTGCTTCCCACCTTCTGGTTGGAGAAAGATCATATGGCCCCGCCTCTTGGCTTATAGTGAGGAGTAGATGATCTGAAACTATGACTTGCTTGGAATTCTGCCAGCAGAGAAAAAGGCAGATCCCAGGGCAGAACGTCTGAGAGGCCCTGCCCCACTTCTCCCTCTTACCTCCTGGGGGTCTCGGGGGGCCCGGGTCTGCCTGTCCTGGGCACTCAGGCTCCTCAGACATCAGAACACAGTTGTGGGCCTCAGCAGTGATCTTCCTTGCTCCCGAGCAACATCAGGAATGTATTATCAGCATCTTCAGAAAGCCCAGGACTTGCTTGGCCAGGTGCAGGGTACCTCTGTCACAGAGCGGGTGAATGTCCTTCCTTGGGGACAGTGCGTCATGAGAGGAGATGGCAGGAGGGTAGGAGGGCAGTCACCCGACTACTCTTCAGGCCCCGGCACCTGCTACATGTCTGACCTCCTTCTCCACCCTCCCCTCCTCTTCTTCAAGGGTTGCCAGATTTCTGAGCAGGTTCCCTCACAGTGGCCAAGTGAGTCCTGTCACCCTGTGCTGGGCCAGTCTCCTTTTCCCTGGCTTGTCTCTGTGGGTGGAAGTGACCCTACTGCTGGGCAGGTTTGGTGTTTTGAGGCTGTGCTGTCTGTCATCTTCCCGCTCTGCAACGGGCTCCGAGCACCCTGGCCAGCCCAGGACTCCTGACAGCTCCTGGAAGAAGCTTAGAAATTTTAGTTCCTTAATTTCCATGGAAAATTGTTCTGTGTATGTGGTTTAAAACATTAATTAAAAATATGAATCAGTTTGGCTGCCTGGGCAAGAGGTTCTCTTTTCTGCAGAAGCCCAAGTTCTGTGTTATCTCTGCCTCTCCACCCCACTCCCTTGCAGGGAGGAGAGGGAGCCAGCTTTCAAACCAGTGGGCTGGCCGTGCGTTTGCTCTTTGGGGTCAGGCAGCCTCCTTAGCTTCTCTGAGCTTTAGTTTCCACATCTGTAAGATGGGGAAGCTGTTTATATGTGTCTCCTGGCCTCCTGGGGCCAATGCATGTGTCGGGGAGAGGGCAGTCCTCAGGGAAGTGTCATCTACATGGCGTGCTCTTAAATGGCACTGTTGTTACGATTAATGACATTTCCCTGGCACCCTATAGTTTATAGAGCATCTCTTTGGTACACTCTCTCATGTAATCCTGGCAGCACACCTGGGGGGTGGGTGTGGGTCGTGTTCTAACCCACTCCTTCTCACAGATGAGTGCACTGAGGAGTGGGGAGGTCACAGCCAGGCTGGAGCTGAGGTTCTATGACTCAAGCCCCAGGCTGCAGCATGATCTCACTGCCTCCATTTGTGCCCTTGGCCCTGTGTGCTGAGCCCTCACACTAAGTTACTGCGGTGGTATAGGAATAGGGGAGGGCTTTTATTTCCTTTCAGGAGGAAACTAAGAAGCGAAGTCTCCAGTGTTTGCCTAAATGGTATTAATAATGGCTAACATTTCTAAGTGCTTATAATGTCCTGGGCCAAGTGCTAAGCTCTGCAAAGGTTCTCAGCTAACACTAAGAACAAACCTCTAAGACGAGAAACTGAGGCTCAGAGAGTTTACATAACTTGCTCAGGCTCCTAAAGGGACTTTTTAAGTAGCAGAACTGGGATGCCAACCCAGACCGTCTGAGAAGAGCCCACTGGCAACTATGAGGCTGTGCTGCTGCCCTTTTTGGGTAACCAAGCGATCGCATTTTGACAATAAGGCAAAGATGCTTTCCCGGTCAAAGGCCTGAGGAGCGTGGGAGGCTGCTCGCTGGGGAGTGCAGAGGTGCTGAGGGTGGCATCTTTCTGAGTGCACTGCTAGTCAAGGGGACTTTTCTGAGTGAGGGGGAATTCACCCTGTGCTGCTGGGAACTGGACTCTGAGCGCTGGATGGATTAATTAAAGCAACACTTAATGGGAGGAGGCAGGGACTCTCCTAGGCTTGCAGAACCATTAGAGGTCTGTTTGTGATACCAGCCCATCCAAGGGAGGACTGTGACAACCAGAGTGCCTTGGAGAAGCTCATTACGGCCAAGTTGTTCCTGCAGGAGTTGGGGAATTCATCCTTCCCTGGGGAATGCAGGCCACCTGCCCTCTGCTCTTGGCTGTGGGGCAAGCGTATTTCTCCAGCTGTTCTTAGAGCCAAGGGCAAATTCCCCTTCAGAACTTTTAAGAGGTATTTACACTGAGTCTGTACTGACAGAGCTTCGTCTCATTCATGATTTGGCTGCCAATATGCTGAGTATTTTGGCGGTGAGGGGCCAGAGGGAGGTTTGGAAAGAGAAGGGGGGGCACCCCATTGTACAGGCAGTGATGTGGCTTTCTGTGGGTGCCAAACCAGAGCGTCCCTGTCCCTTGAAGGAGAGGAGAAGGTCAGCGTCTGAACCCACCATGCTAATCCTCAGGCCCTGCTTTGAGGTAGCTGGGCAGCTTCTCCCCAGAGTAGCTAAGACCAGGGGTGACCGACCCCCTAGCCTCATTCCCTCCACCGTTCCTCCTAGCCACCTCATGTAGCTGATTTTCAATGATCTGTTAGGATAAGAATCTCTGGTGAGGATGCATTTTTTGTTCCCTGGGTAATGCGTGATGCTTACCGATCACATTACTGGCTGATAGTGTTGAGCTCAGATAAAACTCACAACAAAGTTAATCTGATGCAGCTTCCATGACTCATGTGATCTCCGCTGTCTATGGAACAGGTTGGACATCCAGGGACAGGCCATTCTCAGAATGAAGTTGCTGGGTATGTTTCTTATTCCTCTCTACCTAGAATTCTTGGAATCAGATGAATGAAAATGCTCTAGTAGGGAAGGGAAATATGGTTTATGGGTGAGGACTTGGGAGTCAGGAAGACCCAAGCATCAGCTCTGGCTTGGTCACTCATGTGACTCCGGAAATGGGGGGATATCAAAACCAATCTCAGGATTAAACGGCTTAACGTATATAAAATGCCTAACACAGTGCTTGGTGCATAATAGTTTCTCAGTAGATGTCTACTCTGCTGGTGCTTTTCATTCAGCATTTGGTGAATATGCAGTTCTTACGGTTTAAATGAATGAAACATCTCTTTAACAAATCCATTCAAGGTAAGCACTGATACTAATAATTCTCTATCCTTCTCTTATATATTTCTAGAATCCTGTTACACCTGGGATTTAGGTGCTTTTAATCTGAAAAAAATATATATTCCTTGAGCACTCCAGAAAGATTTAAGAACCACCCTTCCCTGAACTAAAGCTGGAATATTGTGGGATTGCAGAATTAAGGTAAGGGATTTGCTCTTCCTGAGCCTTGTGGGACCAAAAACATCTTCTGGAATTGATGGTCTCTTGCAACACAACTTGGGTTGTGGTTCTTGACTTCTCGGCATGTCTTCCCTTGCTGCTCCAAAGGGCTTGGGAAGCTGGCTTCCCGTGGGACCTCATCCTGACCTGGTTACCTGGTTCTCAGAGTTTGGTCCACTTGGTCATCGTGCCTAGAATGCTCTCCCTTTGTCCCTGGCAGAAGGAGGAGACCACAGTCTCTTAGGTGAAAACCCCATACACCACTCCTAGCAGAAGGCATAGGATGCTGCAGTTGTCTCGCTGAGATCTGTGGAGACTCCGTTGGGGAGAGGAGGAGAAGGAAAAGGAGAAGTGGGGGCTATGCAATCACGTTATGCCTTTCGCAGCATCCAGAACATGAGCACTTCCTCCCTTTCCGGCCCATTCTGCACCTTTTCCTTCCACCTCCTTGAATTGCATGCTCCAACCACAGCAAGTCTAAGTTTGCA
>RJWJ010012396.1:0-42112 GCA_004363605.1 Indri indri
TGGGGCTGAAACAGACACAAATTCAGGCACTGCTCCTAAGCACCTAATTTTCTAGCAAAGAAGATGCTCGTATACACAAATAACTGGAATACAAGGAACAAAGTGCTGTGCTTTGTAAGGAAGGTGCAGCCAGAGACTCGGCTAAAAGACTATGGGTGTCGGGCAATGAAAGACAAAGTTCTGGAAATAACAGCTCTCTTCTTTATTGCTAACTTTCCTTCTGTTTACTTATCTCTCCAGCGAAGTTATGGCTGTGGCTCCTTGAGGAAGAGTAGGCATGCTTCTTTTATCTTCCGCGGAGCCTACCGGAGTACAAAATGGGCTCTCAGTACGTGCACTGATGTGAGACGCATCTGCAAAGTGTCTGTGGTAAAGGGAATAAAGTGTCTTCTGCACACCTGGAAAAAGACCACCTAGTCTCTTGCTTCATCTTATAGCAAGGGCAGAAAGTGACCACGCCATAACTACACGTGTGCAAAGATTAAAGTGATTTAGCCCCATTAAAAAAAAATAGATGAACAAATAAGTAAATAAATAATTCCTTCCCCTTGAACTTTAAAGATCCTTGAGCTTATTTTAAACAAAGCATTTTGTTGAAGATTTTTATATTGGACCAAGCGTAGGACTCATTGCATTCCCCTGAGCCCCATGATATTATAGGCAGGGGCTAGGAGCACATGCGGGGTGCTCTTAGCCAACAGGCTCCTCTATTTGAACCTACCTCTTGTCTTCACGTTTCCAAACTAGTGTCTGAAAAAACGTGCCTGAGTGCTTTTTTCTAACCTCTTTATTGAGGTATGATTGACATATAAAAAGCTGTTTATATTTCATGTATACATCTCAATGAGTTTGGGGATATGTGAAATCATCACCACCATCACAGCCATAAACATACCTACCGTCCCCAAAAGTTTCCTCCCATCCTCTTTATTATTATTGTTTTGTTTTGTTTTTTGGTAACAACATTTAACATAAGATCTACCCTCTTAGCAAATTTTACATATAAAATACAGTATTGTTAGCTATAGGTGCTATGCTGTATTTTACATCTCCAGAGCATATTTATTTTGCATAACTGAAAGTTTGTACCCTTTAGCCATCGTCTCCCCATTTGCCCCTCCCCCAGCCCATGGTAACCACCATTCTACTGTTTGCCTCTATGAGTTTGTGAACTAAAAAAACCCTAAGCCCTCTGCTAACTGAAGGGACCCCTCTCGGCCAAGGGGACCCTAGAAACACCTTAAAACTGAATTCTCCACCGTAACGGGTTGGGAGAAATATAAAACACAATTACAAATGCATGATTTCCCTTCATAAATATTCACGACTCCTCCTATAGCTTGTTGAATACGTATATTTGACCACCTTGCTCATTATAAAAGCTTGTTCCTTTTGTCTGTCTTTTGAAGCACGTGTGCCTGGCTTCTGGCCGGGGCTCCGCTTTCCAGCCTGTTGGAATGGCCACCCAACAGGCTTCTTCCACCCTTTATGAGAAATAAAGCTTTCCTTTTTCCAAAGTATAAACCTCATTATTATTATTATTTTTTTTTGGTTAGCAAGTTTGACCTGATTATGCTTTTGATGGAAATTAGAACCATCTTCGCTGGCCTGGCTTCAGCCATAGAAGACTGCTGCAGTGCCTGCTGGAAGTTGGATACCCCACCCCATCTCAGCACACAATTCCCCTTATCCTGTTAATCTTCCTCCTTCCTCCCCCAACAGCTATCCTTTCTTTAGCAGGTGTCTCTGGTTCACTAGTGTGCTATCTTTTTAAGGCAAATCACAATGACTTAAAATTTGTCTTAATTGAGACTGGGCTGGATGCAAGCAACAGTGGGGGGCATAAAATCCTGAGGCTCGATAGACTGGACTTTTATCCCCAGACCTGACCTTAATTAAGTCTGCCACCTTAAGAAAGTCACCTAGCCTCTCTGAATCTCTGTTTTCTCTCCTGTTAAATGAGGAAGCTGGCTTTGCTGACTAAAGTACAAACAAATAGCTAGACAAACCCACATCACCACTGTCCACACAAATAATGGAGCTAGAAACACGAGATCCTTTCCAGGTGATTTAATAGTGCTTCATTTAAAAAGTGGTGAGCTAGGAAGATGAGTTTTAAAAGGGGGGAAAAAGGTAACTCACATCTCCCAAGATAGTGTTTATAATGGTCTATTAAGAACACATTGAAAAGAAATGGCCTAATTCTGTAGTCTTCTACCCAGGACAGCAGGCCAGTTCAGTCAAAGCGTTTTTTGAATAAGACTATAAGCAAATCCCTTTCAGTGAAACCTAGAGCTGCTTTGCAGAAAGCAGAAAAGTGGAGTTTTCCCCTAATACTTTTAAAAATGGTCACTTCACCATTGCCAAACTTCATTACCACTCCTAAGAGCTAAAGCTTTGAGATTAATGATTCTCATCTTAAAGAGAAGGCAGTGACCACTAAAAGAAAAAAACATCACCGGCACGTGATATTTACTATGCTGCATTCTTTGAGAATTAATGTCAATAATACTGCTGCAACATTTTTCAAAATAAAGGATGGAGTTTTCTAATTGTCTAGTAAAAAGAAAAAAAATTCCATGTCTGAATCCCCAGAGAAGAAACCTGAGTTTAAATCATTACCACCACAAATCCCTGATAATTCTGGCATGTTTGCAAGTGCCTTAATCAGGAATGGTACGTCTGAGTGGCCCGTTTTAATTTGATCACACTGATTAAGTTTGTGTAAGCTAATATATGTTGCATTTCCAATTCAATTAAATGAGAATCTCCTGCCATTACTAGATATTACCAAAAAGCCCTGATGGGTGAATACTAGACTTGGTATTTTCAATTGATACTGATTTCCTGATTATATATTCTTTGTATTAAATGAAATCGATGAAAGCTCAAATTAAATTCAGCAAACTTTAAGGAGTAAATATGCTTTCCCCATACTTTTGGGTATATTTTTACCTCGAGGTATGGAGAGCATTAGTTGGAACTCATTGATTACCTTTAGTGATAAATTTTATAGGGCTCTCTCCCCCCATATACCAATTCCTAGAACAGTCTATCCTTTATCCTTTTCCAAGGCACTGTAAATGTGGGTGATGAATAGGTGCTCTCTCTATTATATATGTATTATAGTTGTGCCTCTTTTGGCTGCAGATAAGAGCTATCTTATGTAAATGCAATTGCTTTGTAAATGTAAATGCCTATTGGGTCATCGATCACCCTGGAGATAGAAGAAACAGAACAATAGGGGGAGGTGTGAGAGAAACTGTCTAGGGACAGAAATGAAGAAAATTGCTAAGTGGGTAACAGATTGAATCGATGGAGCTGTTGAGAACTTTGCGGAGGGGGCTGGGATGGAAAGAACAGCCGGGAAGCTACTGGAAGAGATGCGTTGAAGCTGTCCGCTGGCTTGTGTCTACAGAGCCCTCCAAAGGGCTTGCTTTCTTGGGGTCCTGAGACTGACTATGGAAGGAGAAATGGGCCTGGTTAGCGTAGGTTGAAGCCGGAGGCATTGAAATGAAAAGCCCGACTTCACTGTTAAGTGGGACCAGAGCGCTGTGGATGCCTGTCTCTTGCCTGTGCATAATAAGCTTGGAATCTTCCAAATCCTTCCCACTCTCAACAACCCACACAAGCTGTGAGAGTATTATCTGAAAACAGCCCCTTGGGGGTGCCAGTCATGTGCCTCACCCTGGAGGAGGAGGGTACCGAATAGACCTACTGCTGCTAATTTCCATGCCCTAGCAGTTCCTCAATTTCTTGGGTGGTGTCAGGAGGCAGGCAGGCCCAGCAATGAACACAGGAACCATCTGGGTGAGAGTGCCCCTGGAATTTTCTCACAATATGTTAGGTCCTTTTTATGGCACCTGGCTTTGAAAACCTGCTATAAGCCAAGTGTGTGACTCACAGAGTAATAAAGCCCTCTAAATCAATTTGTAAGTCATCTTGAAGATAAACAAGAAGGAAAGGCTTTCTATTTTTGCCCCACATTTTTTATATCCTGCCTACTTCCACAGAGGATTTGAGGTGACTTCCAAAGCCTTTCGTACCGGTGCCTAGGAGTATTTAAGAACTGTTTCTGAAAGTTGAGTCATGTGTACCATATAAATAGAGAAGAATGGTTATGTAGAAACAAGAACATATCAGGTCTCTTACACTTGATCCAATAGATCAACTCTGGGGGAGTGCTTAAGTGAGGGAAGTATTTGGGGCACTTGTTCCATTCTTCCTTTGGTTGTGCTTTTCGTTCCTTCTCCCTCTCTAAGCAGTGCCCTCTCTAAGCAGTGCCTTTCCTCCAAAACAGAACTGCCCTGTCTCATAGCCCATGCCTGCAAGGATCTTTATTCACTGTCTAATAAAATCTGTGCTAATAAATATGAAGTAGTGACTACTAGAGGCTTAAGATAGATGTCAGTCTCCCTACTGCTCAAAGGATTTCCTGTAATGGTAGGAGAGAGATTTGAAGCCAGAAACCATGCTGTTAAGAGCTGATTCCCACCCCTGGAGAGTGCATAGCATAGTCACAGGAAAAAAATAACATGTGTCCAAATTAAGAACAAGAAGACAGGTCCTGACTCTAAGTGCACTTGGGCCTCCAAGAAGGAAAAGAGCAAGGCCATCTAGTTGGAGCCCCGTGCAATGTAAAAGCCTTTCCGTGGTACCCAGCACGCGGTTAAGGGATGGTGAGGGGAGCCCATGCGGACAGGATTGGGGTCACAGAAGCGAGGAGGGAGAGCCTCTCCATCTGCCTTTCTCCTCCATCTCCCTCCTCTCTCAGCCTCCGCCACACCTCACCTCATGCCATTCACATCTCCTCCTCTTTTTCAGTCTAGTCTCTCCTCCCCACCTGTGCTTTTGCCGTTCTCCACTCCTCTTTTTTTCCTGTCCTGTTTCCCTAACTTGCCTTTCTTCCTTTCCATCTTCTCCACCTCTCCAGCCTCTATGTTGTTCCCTCATTCTGTTCTTCTGATGAGTCCTTGCTCCCCTTTCTTTAAATTTCCCTCAACCAATTGCCAAATCAGCTGAAATAAGGCCCAAAGGAGAGCAGTGGGACTCAGGAACCTTGAATATGTGTGCCCCCAAAGCTTAAGCCTGGTAGGGGGCAAGTGGATCCTCAACATGCCCTTGAGAAACCACTTTTCCTCCGACTCCCCTGATGGAGGGTCCCAGTGTTCTTAGGTAGGCATGCCATGGCCCAACTGTGTCTTTGGCAGCTATCTGTCCTCCTCCCAATACCCTTTGGCTTTATTTAGCCTTGCCCCTCTAGCATCTGTGTGATCGCTGGCAGGAAATGAATAAAGCTAAGTTGTTAGCTGCAAGAAGCTTTAATGTGGGGCAGGAGCAGAGTGAAGTTTTGCCAAGAGCTTTCAGGAGGACAAAAACTCCTTTCTACCACAGGCATGGGGCACTTGTGAAAGAATCCAGGCAGCATGTCTGACAAGAGAGGGCGTTTACAATTTTTCTTTAGGCAAGGCAACATAACATAGATCATGAGCATGAGCTCTGCAGTCACCCTGTTGGAGATGTGCATCCCAGCTCTCTACGTATAACTAGCTAGCTGGGTAACTTAGGGAGAGTTGCTCAATCTGTCGGTGCCTCAGTTCCTTCATCCACAAAATGTGGATGATAATAGTAGCACCTGCCTCAAAGGGTGGTAGTAATAATTAAATGAATTGATACATGCTAATCACTTAGAATTGTATCTCACACATAGTAAAAGGTCAGTGAGCACTTGCAATAATTGTTTGAATATGAGTGCATGCAGGACTTCCCTGAGGCCTTTAAAGACTGTTTAATTCATGAGTCCGACTTACATGTTTTGTGCAGAATGCATTTCTCAGTACCTGAAGAAGCTGGCCAAAGGCTGGGTACGAATCACTTAAGCCATTTCCAATGTTAAGAACAGTGGCACCTGTCCTTTGCCTTGGAACCACATACTTTGCATGTGCACTTCCCGTGGGCCTCAATGCATGAGGACAAAGTAAAAACCGCTCATAACCTGGCCAAACTTGACCCCGAATGGACTGCCCCCCACCCCCAGTATGGCCGTGGAGATCATCCACACCTCTCGGCTAAATTGATTGCATTTATCATTCTGAAATCAAATATTGAACAAGTGGATAGTTCCAGAGCCCTGGGCTTCTTATGTTATTTAACACCGAAAATTATGCCTGGAAAGAGACAAAGAAATGCTTGGGTTTACAAATATATAGAACAAGTTTAAATTGTAGGCAGATAAAGATCAGTCTTATTTCTCTTTTGTAGGGCTTCACCTTCCAGCTCTACCTAATCTATATTCTGTACCTTTTGCGGCTGGTTAACAATTCCAAAAAGGGGGGTAGAATTCTCAAATTCATTTCTCTTGATTCCCTTCTGTGGCATTAACCTGGTGGTATGGGAAAACACAGCCCCAGTCTTCCGACCAGGACCAAGTCAGATGTGTGGAGCCTTCACTTTGTTTTAGAACCTGAGTCTTGGTTTTGGTCAATGGAGGTTATCCTTGTGAATGGCGAACAGCTAACTGGCACAGCCATTATAGTCCTGGAGCCCTGGCAGGAGGTTTTCAGAGCTAACTAATGTTTCCTTTAAAGATCCTGAAATGTGTGTGGGGTAACACATATTTTATCATAGTTATTCTGGCTCCGCGAGTGCAATGAAAATGTTAGCCTTGGCATATCAATCGTGTTTTACAGATGACTGTAATTTCCTGAATGTCAAAACTCCAAATTTTTCTACTAAGCAAACTTTTCAGTGGCAAAACAGATTGCCTCCATAATGTATCACTGTGGGCAGGAAAAATGAAATCTTTATGCACTGTATTATGAATCAATGAGGCATTGAGATTCTTGGAAGGGTGAGTGGACTCTGGAAAATGAAAAACTGCCACTATTCCATCTCTACAAACTGCCGCTCGGGGAGTGGAGGCTTTGGTAGCATCCAGCGTGTGGGCCACAGAAATATTGAATTCAAGTTGAAAACAGTTCCTGTCTTTCCCTGCGTTTTGATGGGTTAAATGTCACTGTAAATATAGTGTGATTCAGGGCATTTAACAAACCCTTGCCCAAAAGCCCCCTAATGTTATTCCTTTTGCTTTTGGGATAATGACTCTGTTAGGTTATTGCTACATGGAGCCTGAGAGGGCTGCACATTTTATTAAGAGAAAAATAATATCACTAGTGAATAATTGTGGAATGCATACCAGGTGTCTTGCACCATGCTAAGTGCTCTACGTGGGTTATCTCACTGAAAAAATCACAACTCTGATGCGGGCGCTTACAGATAAGGCAACCAAGATATAGAGAGGTTAAATAACTAACACAGCTGGGGCTTGCTTCCAGAACTTCCTGACTCCAGAGACTGAACTCTTAACTACAAAGCAATTATCAATGACTGGCTATTTTTCAAGATTCTGGTCCAGCCAGGTCCGTGGGAAGAGGGAAGAAGATACATAAAGAGGACCTGCCCTCTTCCCAAGATGCTTACCATCTCGGAGAGAAGAGAAGACTTAGTCATGAATACACATCACAAAGTTGGATGAACAGGATCCCCTAAAAGAAGTCCAGAAAACCCTTTCTGGAGGTTCGGAGGAGGTCACAGCTGCTTCAGCTGTGAACATCAGGAAGAAGGAAGCCTAGAGAAGACAGTGCTATTTGGGCAGATAGGTAGAGCAGGCAGCGTTGTGTCTGGAGGAAACAGCATGAACAAAGGCATGGGCAGCAAGGCCAGGCACAGGAAAGAGGAGTTTGGTTTGCTTAGAGTATGGGGTCAGTGCAGGGGGAACAGTGATAGATGGAAGACGAGACTGGACCAATAACTTAGTGATAAATTGTAGACATTATTCAACTAAAAATCAGTCTGCTAATTTTCTCTGCAAAGCTTGTGCTTTACCTTTTATATCTTTGCTTTCGCATTTATTTTTAAACCAGAGATTCCTGACAGGTCCTCAATCCCAGCAAAATTCTAAGGCAGCCAAGTTTGCCTTTTGAGTCCTCAGTGTTCCTTTTTGGCCTCCTTTTCCTCCTTTTTTTTTCCCTTAAAACTCAGTGCCCATCTCTATACATGCCCTGCACACGCCCTTCCCCATCCCAGTCCACCCCTTTCCCAATGCAGGATCTGATTATTAAACCCACAAGAGGGATATCTTAGTGGCCATTTAGTCCCTGCCCTTCTAGATGACTGATAAGTCTTAATGGCTTGTGACCCTGTGCTGCCTATCTCCTGCCCCTCTGCTACAGGATGCAGATCTTTAAGCCAAAGGAATAAACCTTACATTGTGGATGCCTGGCCAACTGTGAAAGGGAGGGGCTGTGCTTCCCAGAACCCCTAAAATCATGGCACCCCACAAGGCTGGCCCTGGCTGCACATCCCATTAGGGTGTAGCAGAAAGCTCTGTCTGCACCGTGTCATGCAAAATTCCTTTCATTTTAAACTGAAATGAACAAAGTGGCATGGGGTAGCAAAATAAGTCTGGACGTCTAGACATGGGTTTAAGACATATGCAACTTGATCACTTACTAGCTGTGAGACCTTTCACCTCTCTGTGCACTAATGTCTGTGTCTATGAAGCAGGCTAGGCCTGTCCATTTCTCAGGTTTGTTGTGAAGATTGAGAGAAGAAGAAAATGTGCATTGTTAAAAAATCTTTGCCATGGAGAACTTTTTAGAAGTAGAGGAGAAATAGGGTGCTATGCCTTCAAAAAAAAAAAAAAGGGTTGGAAAAATAGCTCTTTAATCCTTAAAAATGAACTGAGAAATATAAATATTTCTGATTATTTAGGAACCTCAGAAGTGACCCACTCATCACCTGAGCTGTGCTTGGTACACTGAAATGCAGCAGTACCAGCCTCTCCAAAATATACCTGCCCATATTTCAACTGTCAACACGTTCTTTCCACCACGTAGAAGGTGAAGGTCGATGTGTGCTCCCGCACACATTTCTGGTAACACCTTGACTCATGAATGTTAAATGGAAGAAGGTGGGATAGGGGAACAACAGGACTTCAAAAATAGCCCTGGGGAAATCAAATCTTGTTTTAACTTAGCGTGTTCATGACCAATTCATGATTCTGTAAAGGAAAAAGTGTTTGATCAAAACTGTCACCAAATGGCCTCATTTTAAATTCCTTTGCTTTCTTTCAGCAGAAAGGAACAGGGTTACTGATTGTGACTATTGAAACAGCCTTTCTCCTGCACACAATAGCCAGTCTCCTACAGGCTGTGATTTTAGGAAGGCCTCCTGCCCTATGCTACCTGCCCTACTGCTGCCTGAAGTTCTACCATAAGTGAAGAGGGTACAGCGTTGCTCCTTAGGGGATGCCTCTTTAAAATGGAAATGCTTCTGGTAGTGCTAAGGGCATAGCATCTTGGGGAAATGAGTTTTTCTAATAACTTTCCTTCTGGATGTAACATTTTGAGGAGACTAAGCCTAGAGAGAGTCCAGTGGGAAAAGCCTGGAGGAAGGGGGAGGTATAGGACAAGGGATGGAGAAGTTCCGAGGATCAAGGTCCTCTATGGCCATACCACCCTGAACATGCCCAATCTCATCTGATCTTGGAAGCCAAGCAGGATCAGGCCTGGTTAGTACTTGGATGGGAGATCCGAGGACCAAGGTCTTTGGGTCATAAAGGACAAAAGAAATAGTAAATAAGGGGGGGATTTCAGGCCTCGGTGGCAAAAGGTTTGAGAAGAAGAGGCCTCCTTCATCCTCTCAAATGGTATGGTGAGTGCGATGGTCTCTCCTGGCTGGAGAAACACCAATATGGGGGTCAGAGGAGCTGCACCAGCCAGAGGTGGGGCCTGTGTGGCTTGGCGGACAATGCCCTTCAGGTCTGATTGGTAGGAGGAGGAACCGATGTGTACAGCAGGGTGGGAGAGGGCAGAAAGGAGCATCCTGGGCAATTTGAAGTCTTCATCGTAGATGTTCAATCAATTAACACACCAGTCTGAGTTCCCATAAGGTACTGAGCCCTGTGCTGAGAGATAGGAGAGACGCCAAGTTGTGTGGCTCTTAAAGAATGTATAGCCTCATTGGGAAGACAAAACAAGAGAAATGGACTGTTTAGACATCCATGTGGGGCTTAATGTGCAACAGAGAAAACATTGGGAAAACACTGAATTGGGAGTTAGGAGACTTGGGTTCTCATTCTAGACCTGCTGGTGACTAGTTATGTATCCTTAGGCAAGCCACCTCCTTTGTTTGAGGCCCAGTTACCTCATCTGCAAAATGGGAATTTTATATCTTGTCCTGGATACTTCATTGGATTGAGTGAGGAGCTAAAGATAGAAGAACAGTGGAAACCCTTTGAAATTTCTGATTGTTATTAACCACTCCTCCTTCCCTCCCCGCTTTCTTCCTTCCTTCCCCTCTTCCTTCCTTCCTCCCTCCCTTCCTTTGGCACTGACATCAATGCATTTTCTTCAGATGACCTTTTTGAAAAACTACTGTGGGAAGGGGATGCCATTTAGAGTCATTATCTGTGGCCTTAAATCTACCTTGCTGTGGGTCGCTGTCTCTGAGCATTAACCTCAATACCAGGGAGAAAAGCCAAGCCAGGAGGCAACGTTCTATAGGTGGCTCATGTAGCATGCAAGTGAATCTGACTCCCATTGACATGTCTTCACAATAAATGATGAATGAAAAGAGTCCAGGGAAGGCGCTGCCCTCGAGCACTTGCCTTAAGATGGAAAGTCAGGGTCAGACATCTGTCTCAATATGAGCATTGACTTTGAATCTTTCTTTATGGGTTTCAAAGCTTACAGTGGAGAATAAGTAAGCTTCTACCAAACGGAAGGATTGCATCTTCCTAAAGCTGATATCTGTTTGTCAGTCACACTGAGCATGATATCCAGAAAATGGAGTAAGGAGTGACAGACTTTGGTTTGGGGCCTTGGCTTTGCCACGAACTGGCCATGCGACCTTGGACAAGTCCCTGCCCTTCATCTCTGGGCCTTAGCATTCTCATTGTTAAAGTGATTGGAGTAGGTGACTTCAGAAAGACCTGCCATGCCTTCTGCTCTGTGCAGAATATGAGTTTGTCCCCTTCGTCTGTGGGCGGCTCCCATTGGTCCCCTTCACAGGGAAGTTGCCTTTTATCAGGTGGCCGGTTTCCACATGAGGGACATGGCTCTCATTCGTCTTGAGAGTAACCCAGAGCTTGGTGTGTGCATGGAGTGAGGTGTGGAGCGCTCTCGGGCTCCCCCTTCATTGAGCCCCCAGCCATGACAAATAAAATGGCCCCACCCCTTTTCAGTGAAATAGAGTCTCATTTTGTGCAAGATGGAGCTTATAAAGTGCCATTTTTTACAAAAAAGTTTATACTCTGTCAAAAACTGTGGGATGTTTATGCTTTCACCAAACAAAATGGAGCCATGATTTATATTTCACAATATGCATAGTTGTCTGACTTCACCTACTGTAAGTTTTCCCATTCTGTCACATTCTGGACAGGTACAAAAGTGTCTTTTCTGTAGGAGCCAAGACATTACAGTGTGATGTTAAATTGTGACTTGGAGGAACAAACCATGAGTGGGGAAGGGCTGGCAAGGCCACTGATGCCAGGGAAGGGCCTCTTTTTGTCTTAAAGGGGAAGCACAGTTGTTCAAAGTCTCCTATCTACGCCATGAAAAAGAAATCTCAGATGCACACAACTTATAGAACTCCCGTAAGCTTCAGCACTAACATAACCTTCAAAATAATTCTTGGCCAGGCACGGTGGCTCATGCCTGTAATCTTAGCACTTTGGGAGACTGAGGCAGGAGGATTGCATGAGGCCAGGAGTTCAAGACCAGCCTGAGCAAGAGCCAGACCCCGTCTCTTAAAAAAGAAAAAAGAAAAAAAATTAGATTATCCAGGCATCGTGGCACGTGCCTGCAGTCCCAGCTACTTGGGAGGCTGAGGCAGGAGGATCACTTGAGCCCAGGGATTTGAGGTTGCTGTGAGCTATGATAATGCTATGCTATTGCACTCTAGCCCCAGCCAGAGAGACTCTGTCTTAATAAAAAAATAATAATTCCTTCTGCTCCAGCAGGATCTTCATGTCTTCAGTGCCCCTTCCTGTACTCACTCCAGTGTGACATCAGATACTTTAAGTAGAGAGGTTGGATGAAGGAATTATTTTTTCACTCCCAGTATTATCATTGTAAAAAAGCAAGGCTGTGCCTGTTACTGTAGAGCATGCTTGTTCCCCCACACATGCAGCACGGCCATGCTACTCAGTGATTATGCCTTTTGCAGCCTGAATACCTGAAAAGAAAAAAAAAAAAAAAAAACTCTCCCAGGGGAAAAGAGGCACGACCCTGCTGGCCCTTGAAATTCTGAATGGTTCCAATTCTTTACAGTTTAAATGGGTAAGGAGGTCTCTGCTTTCACCACAAAAGCCAGGGTTTGCACTTCATCTCTCTCAGCACCTTAAAACAATATTAGAGCTCATTAAAATCAACCCAGGGCTCAAGAAGGGGCAGCCTTCATTTAGGGGAAAACTTTTCCCCTGTGTTGTTCTGGAAAATAGCACGATGCTGAGAGCGGGCATTTTTCCTGACTAGGTTTCCTCTAACGAATTCTCCAAAGCACACTGGAGGTGCCTGCCCTCCCAGACAGCGCGTGTACAGCAGGCCCAGGTGAGCGAGTGGGACTGGCTACAGCTGGCTCAAAATTGCCTTAAATAATATTTATTGACTGCCTACCATGTGAAAAAGGCCTGTTACTTGATTCCTTGTCTCTGTGGAGGTCTCTAAAGAAATGATTCTATGTGTGTCTGGATTTCTCACAATCTGGAGATGGCGAGGGAGCTGGTTATCTGGTTTCGGCATCTGTGGCATGGTCACCAGCTGCACCCCCTCCCCCGGGCCCCTCAACTCTGAAGTGCTCAGATCCCGTCTGTAAGGTTCTGTAAGGGGACCGCAAAAGCCACAGAATTGGGCTCCTGAGGCTGTGATCAGACCCAAGTGAGGATAAGCGCAGCCCAGGGATAAGCGCACAAGCTGGACACTCAGACACACCAGACAGTGAGGATGCAAGACCAGATAGGGCATCAGCCAGGGCAGCGGACAAGAGTTTGGGCTCAGGAGTCACACAGACCTCACAGACTGTCGTTAACTAGCTCTGTGATTCTAGGTAGGTTAAATAACACCTTTTAGCCGAATATCTTCATCTGTTTAATAACAAAAGCAACAGAAAGAATAATAATAGTATTAATAACATTTATTGTTACGTTCCAAGCACAGTTATAAGAATTATATATATGGTGCCTCATTTTATCTTCATAAACACCCTATGATTTTTCACACATTGTAAATGAAAAAAACAGAAGCGTACAGTGGTTATTTGCCCATGATGACACATGGCTAGTAACTGCCAGAGCTGGAATTTGAACTCAGGCAGTCTGACTCTAGAACAGAATTGTCAAATAGAATTGCAATGCAAACCATAATTGTAATTTTACTTCTTCTAGTATCCACATCAAAAAAAATGAAAATGCAAATGAAATTCATTTTAATAATGCATTTTATTTTACCCAAAATATTCAAAACATTATTATTTCAACATGTAATCAGCATAAATAATAATTAATTAATGAGATACTTTATCTTCCTCTGAGTCTTGGAAATCTCAGTATGCTCGAAAACACTTAAAGCATGTCTCAATTCCACCACTATACACAAACCTAGTCAAATCCTTTCTATCCTTTAGGGTCCAGTTGGATTCCTCCTCCTCTTCCATGAAGTCTTCCTGGATGAGCATAGCACACAGTAAACTCTCTCCTCTTTGACTCATTGTGCACTTAATCTCTCTATGATACAATTAGCACTTAACTGTATTCTACCTTGATCTCCTCCCCTCACTGAATTGTGGTCCTATCTCCCCAACTAAATTCTAAGCTCTTTGAAAGCGGGCGCCCATGTACATAAGGCTTCCTCACTATGCCTACAGTTCTAATTATGGCAACGTCTAGGTCCCCTGGAGTTGATACATTAATCGTGGATTGATTAAACATTTGTCTTGCAGTCCAAGGCCAAGCCCTTTACCTGCAGTGCTAAAAGGTCACTATGTCCTCTCCTTGTGCGTGACCATTCCTGACTTGAATGCCACAAAGGTACCAGTTTTATGACATTTTAATTGAGACCTAGAACACATCACGCTTTATTGTAGATGTACCGGTCAGTGCAAAGGCAGCACAGGAGCAACAGGTTCTCAGGACAAGAGGCACTAGGGATGTTTATCCAAAGAGCAAACCACAGTGGTCTCCGTGGGGACATTTAGAAATTTCCCAGGCCTCCTCCTATCCACTGGGGTTTGGAGCTAACTCTTCCTTACCTCTGTTCACTCTTGTTTCAGGGTTGGGAGAGAAGCCACCCCTGTCCCTGGCTGCCCTAGATGCCAACCCTCAGGGTATGGCAGTTGGACAGGGGATGTCGTACAGAAACATTCAGTGAGCTGCAAAGTTCTATGTTGGGGAGGAGTTCCTAGAAGTCAGGAAGCCTGCGTTTGTTAATCAGTGGCACAACTGGTCTCCATGCGACTTGGGGAGACTATATCCCTTCATGGGGCTCCAGCTACCTCATCTGCACACTGAAGGGATTTTTCTCTAAATGTTCTTTCCAAGTCCAAAACACATTGAGTATTAATGAACCGAGACTCACAAAATAATTTTAGGATGCAAAAATTCTGGGGAGGGGCAGCGTAAGCTACAAAACTTTTCATGATGCCAAGCACTTGAGTGGATTCTGGGGAAAGGCTGGTGACTATGGGTCATAAAGCTTGGAATTTCACATCTTGTTAAAGAACTCAGATTTTTCACTGCTTGCGAGAGTCCCTAGATTTATGTACTTTGGAACCTACTGGGCTTTGGGAAAGAGGAGAGCAGTTTCTTTTAAAAAGAAGTAAATATCACCAGGAGTGATTGTGTGAATAATTCCACCCTGAGTTTGAGTTTAAAGACATTAGAAATCTTCTTTCTTTTCAACAAAGAAAAAACATTTTCCTGCTTTGTAGAAGAAAGAGAAAAAGAATGACATAGAAAAACATTCTTCTGTTTAACGAAAGCCCATTTGTGCTCCATTGAGTGTTCCCCACCATACACACAGATGGGTTTACTTTCAGTTAACCAGAGGCAAAAAAAATCAATTAATTAAAGTGCTACTTTATATACACAGAACTATTCCTTTGGGTGAGGTGTGAAGAATGGCAGAAAACCCCTGCAAGGAGAACTGAATAGCATGTTTGGTGGTTATGAGACCTTCAGCCTCTTCCGAGTTGGTTTTGTGTCCAACAAGTACTCTGCCTAGAATGGTTATGCCCTGCTAAGGAGTCAAGTCAATCCCTTAAAGGGACCAGGGAAAATCTTTGTTGTCTTATAGATCACCGGGCCCTCAAGGACTGACCTTGCTCTCCACCTCGTGGGTTGCCCAGGAAGGCTGGCTAAGGCACGAGCCCACAGAATTAAAGAGAAAAAGAAGCAGTTCAGCATCTAGATCATCTAACATTTTCCAGTGTTGTGAAGACAATCAAATGAAATCATGGGTGTCTGTGTAACCCACTGTCTTCGAATGTGATGGCTCATTCATGACTACTAAGCCACAAAACTGCTGGGACAAATGTACCAAAATCAACACATCTAAATGAGTGTCCACCTGCTTCAAAGTAGTCCCCTCGTGAAGTCTCACACTTCTTTTATGAGGCTGCTGTCACTGCTGATAACAGCATTTATGGAACTCCTCTTTGGGGACTGCCAATACATGAGCCACACAAGAAAATCAGTTAAAATAGCAACTCCAGGGCTTGAGGGATCCAGTTCCGTCAGAGGTATATTTGCCTTTGATTCAATTTACTATACTTTTGTTTAGTCTGTGCTCACATATTAATGTTGTTTGATCTGACAGTCATCCTCTGTGCTTTGACTGAGTTGTTTACATGCAATGGGAGGATTCACGCAGTTGGTTTAGACATCATTAGCTGAGGAAGGAGACCAGACCTTCAGCATTAAAGACTCAATGTCATATACAACCCTCACTGTCTGCACAGTTTATGTAGGACCACCAAACCAAAGTTCTTATTTTTCCACCTCTCATCATTACTCCAATAACAAGACTTGCAAAGGCTGAACTTTTAAAAAAAAATACAAAACTAAGCTACAGGTATAATAAAATGTTCACTCCTATTGATTTGGGCTAAGAATTTGTTTCCTTTCTTGAATTAACTTTTTATTGATCATTCCTGTGACCTTAACTGATACGGGTTTGCTGGCCTTTTTCCATAAAAAAAAATGGCTTTGATATTTATTTCCCCTTTGAGTAGTGCAAGGAAAACCTTATGCTGGCCTTTTGTGAACCAGTAGCCTCAAAGGAAAGTAAATGTTCACAGCATGATCCTCAGAACTTTGCTCAGGCAACGTTCCCTGGACTTGCCCTTGACAGGGCAAGTCTTATTTGTCCAAGGAGTTCAGGCCTTGCACTTGGGGGCTCCCTTGGCTTGCCCACACTCTGGCCTCCTGGGATCTCTGAGAGATTTCTGATCTCTGAAGCCACATGCCTAGGACAATGGTTCTCAAGCTCAAATGTGGTGTGTGCATCAGAATTTCTGGGAGGGCTTGTTAAAATGCAGATTTCCAAACCCCAACCCCTGAGTTTCTGATTCAGTAAGTAAACCTGAGAATGTGCATTTTCAAGAAGTTCTCAAATGATGCTGATGTTGCTGGTCTGGGGCCACAATTTGGGAACCACTGTATTCATGTATTTATAGAGCTGGAAGTCCTGGGTTCATGCCCCAGGACTGGGATGGGAAGAATATAGTTTTGGGAGTCAGAGAGCAGGGTCTAGAGTGAACACCCATGCTTAACTTGAGGCGTGACTCTGGGTCAGATCATCTCTCTCTGAGTCTCTATTTCTTCATCCTCAAAATGGGAATAATAATATCTGATTCACAGGGTTGTTGAGAATTAATGTATAAGTGCCAGGCGCAAAGTACCCCTAGCTCCTGGCTATGGCAGTTGGTATAAGGAAGAGCCCTCTCTAAGCAGCCAAATGTTTTCCCTTCATGAGGGTGGATGAGTTCTTTTAGGCCTGATTGAGTGTGCTGTCCTAAGTAATTAACAGACACAAAGACGGGATCTGCTATAATACAAATATAGGCCTTCAGCCCTGGAATATTCTGAAGGGCTATTGGTAAGTTGTGACTTGTGGGCAAGTCCTTGTCTCTCTCTTGGGGCCTCAATTTTCCTACCCTTAAAGTCAAGGGTTTGATCTAGATGATTTGCTTTCTCAAAGTTTCTTCTTGGTCTGACAAGTCTAGGATTCTGTGATTTAGAACTCAGCCACTTATTTCCACATAGTCTATAAAAATAAGAATGAAAAAAATATGGTGCTTGTTTTTAATCTTTTACTAATTTTTAATATCCTTAAACTTTCCAGCCTTCTTTTAAACTGGGCTACTGCACAAAAAGTCAGATACAACAGCTACATATAACTAAATCTCCTTCACAGTTAGATCTCCTTAAGCTGCTCTAGCGCAGGTATAAAATGGTATATCTGTTATTTCATAGTGACATCTAGTGGCTTTTCCTTATCAAAGAATAAGATAAGCATCTTCCTATTAGCTCATCCTAAGCTCTGTGGCTTCCACTGCAGAAATTCACTGAACAATCTTTTATTAACCACTTATTTTATGTCAAATATTGTGCCAGACCCCGAGGAGCTTATGTTGATAAATGATACATGGTCCTTTTCCCTCCCAGAGTTCATAGTCCAGTGAAGGAGGCAGAAAAATCACTTGACCATCATAGCACATTGTGATAAATGTTACAATGGGAGAATTTCAGGGCAGCTGGAGCTGAGAAGGGGGTGTTTAACTCTGTCCAGGGAGGTCAAAGAAGATTTCATGGGAGAGACAATCTTTGAGTTGAGTTCCGAAGGAGTTTGCCAGGTAACCTACAAATAACAGACCCAAAGCCATTCAAGAGTGGGCATTCCACATACAAAGGCAAGGGGCCTGTCGGGTCATTGCCTGACACCAATTTGGAAGATTATAGACCAGGATTTCTCTAGCTTGGCACTATTGACATTTGGGGCTGGATAATTCTTTGTCAGGGCGGGCTGTGTGTTGTAGAATGTTTAGCAGTGTCCCTGGACTTGACCCACTAGATGCCCATAGCAACTCCTCCCGCCCAGCAGTGACAACCAAAATGTCTACAGATACTGACAAATGGCCCAGAGTTGGGGGCAGGGCGGGGGAGGGATCCCTCACAGTTGAAAAAGACTTGTGTAGAGACAGCTTACTCGAAATAAAGCTGGACAGAAAGAAAGGTGTTTGCTGGGTCCCACAAGTTTATGTCTAGCATGTGGAAGAGCTTGGACTTCATGTCATAATTGATAGGGAGCCACTGAGAGGATTTAATTAGGGAATGACAAGTCAGATTTGTGCCATCTCAGGGTGTGGCAGTGGTGTAGGACTGGAGGCCCAGAGGTGGGCCAGGATGCTGCTGCAGCGATCCAGTAGAGAAGCAATCAGGGCTTGCCCCCAAGCAGCTGTGGAAAGGATAGATTCAAGAGCTAGTAAGAACTAGAATCTGCAGGACTTAAGAGAATGTTTAGCTGTTGGCAGTGAGAGAGAGAGGAGTCAAGGATGGCCCCTAGGTTTCTGGCTTGGACAACAATTTCATTGGTTGCTGTCATTTCCACAATTGCTTATCAATGCCAGGACAAAGTTGGCTAGACTTGTCGATGCAAAGCAGGTTCACTGAGCACTGGTTATAAACTTGTCTTAGTCTGGCGAGACAGAACACACTCATAAGCAACAAGTTACATTAAGCAGATTTATTACTTACAGATAGGCTGCAAGGTACAAAATAAGCCTGGGCTCCATCGTGGGCCTGTTTCCCAAGACTCAAGAAAGCTGGCTGGGATGGATGGTGTCTTGACTATGCGTGCCTCACTTGCATCATAGCTGAGGGACACCAAAAGACAGCCTGTCCTTGGTTATATACCTCTGGGGTCACGTGACTCACCGAGCAAAGCTTTGTAGGACTTCCTGCTTCCAGTGGAGAGAAGAACAAAGCCTGGGCTGCTTCAGGCAGTTCCTCCTTACCTCAGGGGGTTGCATTCCCAGCACATTCTATTGTTATTCTTAAGAACTACAAGCAAGAAAGAGGGGAGAACTGGGTTGGTCCAAGGCCCCCTGGAGAACTGTCCTGCAGTAGAAGGTGGCAAACCTTTAACTGTGTTGTGACTATAAGGGTACCATGGGCATACAGCACTCATTAAATTAACCCAAGTAACTTATGGGGCGTTATGACTCCAATTTTAAAATGTGACACCTGGTCATTTTAATTAAGTAACACATTTGGTCACTAGATAGTCCTGTCCAATTACTACTAACTGAAACAGGCTGAGTATGATTTTCCTGGGGCTGAGCCTGCCTCACTCATTTAAAATTAAATCAGTCCATTCAGCAGCACCCTTCAGTTTTATGTCAACCTGAAGGGAGAGTTCCAGCAATGCCACACACTTGCTCTCACCTGCATCTTGTTCTGTTTTGATCAACGCCTGATCCAGGCACTGCCGACAGGAATGTGAAGGTATGGCGAAGATATTGGGGAACATAATCAGAATCCAGATGTGTTTTGACAGCTTAGACTTATTCTAACAAGAAGAAATTAAACAGGGCCACAAATAAACTGCATCAGTCCGGGATAATATAGATTGGGTTTCAAAATGGCATCTATGTGAAAGAATGAAACAATTGAGCTCACTTTGTGAGGGTGGTGTGTCGTGGCTGCCAAAACAGTCCATGTGATCTGAGGCCACTTTAAGGGAAATGGTGTCAGGATTGAGGAAGGTGATAGATTGTCCCTTCTTGTTACTTGTCAGATCGTGCCTGGAGGACCATATTCCAATAAAGTGGAATACAGTGCAGAGGGAAACAACAGGATAATGAGGGGCCTTGAAGTAGTAATAGAGAATAGTTGAAAACCATTTTCAGCACGAAGAAGAGAAGCCTGGGGGTATGTAAATGCTGTCTTCGAATATCTGAAGCCCCACAAGTGGAATTAAAAACAGATCCCTAAGTAGACCATCACGTCTGCTGACCACTCCTCATCTTTATCTTCAGCCGCATTGCTCCATGAGTGCTAGATCCATCCATCCAACTCTCTACTCGGATGTCCCACAGGCACCTGAAACCTTCCTCCAGAGACCTGGGAGGCATCCTGAACTCCTCCTCCTCCCTTTTCCCTGCATTTCTGTTGTCACTTCTACCTGCTACATATTTCTCTAGTTAGCCCCTCCTTCTCTTTTGCCTTGTCTTCTGCAGTAGCCTTGGATGAAATTTCCCCAATTTCATCTTCGTACACTATACACGATGACCTTTCTAAAACACAGATCTCATCATGTCCTTCCCCTGCTTAAAATCCTTCCTCTTCAAAGGCCTCCCTGTTGCCTGCAGAATTAAATCTGAATTCTTTAATATGGAATCTGAGACCTTTTACAGCCAGGTCCTCTACTGTTGCATCTTCAATTTCTGCCACTACTTAACTACCATTGAGGTGGGTTTGTGTTTTGTTTGGTTTTTTTTTTTTTGAAAAAGCATCTCACTGTGTTGCCTGTGCTAGAGTGCAGTGGTGTGATCATAGCTCACTGCAGCCTCAAACTCCTGGGCCCAAGTGATCCTCCTGCCTCAGCCTCCCTTGTAGCTGGGACTACAGGTGTGCTCCACCATACCCGGCTAATTTTCCTATTATTTGTAAAGACAGAGGCTCGCTCTTACTCAGGCTGGTCTCAAACTCCTGGCCTCAAGCGATCCAACTGCCTCAGCCTCCCAGAGTGCTAGGATTACAGGTGTGAGCCACCACGCCTGACCCCCATAAGATTTTTTAATGTGCTTTTCTCTCACACAACAGGCTGGTTCATGTCTCCGTGCCTTTGTTGATCCTTCTGTCTCACCCTCCTTTCCTCTCTCCTTGCCTCATCTAATTCTTACTTGTTTTTCAAAATAAAGCTACAGAAACTCTCGCCCCATCTTTAGGCTAGGCTAAAAATCGCTGCGAGGTGCGTTCATTGCACCCTGTACTCACTGCAGTTGTTATACCACATTATATTGAAATACTTTCCTTAGGTTCCCGTGTATATCCCTGGCTGGATCTCCAGTGCCTGTCTCAGTGCCAGGCACACATTTGGTGCTGCGAGTAAGCAAGTCTTGAACCCATCTGACCTGAGCTGGCCACTGGAAGAGTACTGTCCATGTTTCTGTGTCTGGTTGCCTCCCCAATCACGTCCCCATCAGATTAGGCTTTCACATCCTCAGTTGCTCTGATTGGGAAGACTGCTTCTCTGATATTGCCCTAAAAGCTCTTCCCTCAGAATAATGAGCATCCTGGATTCTTTATCCAACAAAACCTCTGAGGTGTTGTCCTTACCTGCCTTCCCACCTCCAACACACCGTGCAATTCAGGAGGCCCCTGAACACTGGAGACCTGCCCTTCAGCAGAACTTTCTTTTCACCCATCAGATCATATTTTCAAGCAACAGCAAGCGCTTCCAGTTGAGGCAGTCTGGGCCCCCAAGACTATTTTCCCGGGAACAAGGGGGCTTTTTATACTCATTGAATCTCCAGAGATATTGTCATCTGCGTCTAGGCAGCTGTTATCACCAAGGAAGTTAGGCGCATGTGTGTACAGTCTCCTCTCATTTCTCTGCTGTAGTGATTGATAACCCTACAGTGTAGAGACTGAGGCTGCTCACACTGGGCTGTACTTCCCTCATACGGGCACTGAGCGACCTTCTGATCCACACACCCATCACATGAGAGACTCTCTGAATGTCTGTGTTACCTTCTCTCTCTCTCCATGTGAGGGTGGTGCTCTCATAACATTGATTCTGGCACTAATCCTGGTGGTTGGGATCTATTTGCTCTGAAAGGCAAGGACAAGTGTTTAAGGAGAGCCTCAGACTTGCACTCTGGTGCACTCTTAAGATTTACCAGAAGATGTCACTGTAGGCTTAAGCCAATAAAACAAATTAGGGCAGGAGGACTGTCAGCTAAGCATGAAGGTGACTCCATTATGGGGGTTTGGAACACCCAGCAGCCCCCATTACAATGCATGCCTGGACAAGCTGGTTGAAAGGTTAATCCAAATGTGTCACTGGGCCTAATAAATTTCTTTTTTTTCTGAATAATCAGACTAATTGCCACTAAACTATTGCCTCAGGGCTAGCATAAAGTCTTGATAAATATATACTGAATGAATGAATGAATACTAAAACTAGAAGTGGAAGGAGAGAGCCTATGAGTATAGTAGTCATCTACTGTTGGTAAAGGCTACTGGGGAACAAAAGGTGCTCCTCTTGCAGTGACTCCTTACAGAGATGAATTTTAGTGGCACCAGCAAGGTCAGGTCCTAGGAAAAGTAATGAGATAAGTGAAGATGCTTCTTCTGTGCCTAATGCTTGTTTATTCCACAAAAACATGTAAGGTTTTTTTTTTTTTTGGTTTTTTTTTTTTTAAGAAAAAACCCCTTCCTGTGATTTTTTTCGCAAGGCACTTGGAAGATTATCCAGAGTTTTTATATGATGAGGCATGTCCCCAGCTCTCTTTTTCCTCTTCCCCAGAATAATTCATGAAATAAGCAGTTAAAGGAGTTACTGAATTTCACTTTTTGCCAGGTACAAAGCTGGAATGCATGGGATGAGGGTTGTACAGAATAGGACAGTACCCCTGTCCTGGAAAACAGAGTTTAAGTGAAATTATAAACAGGTCATTGTGATTCGGCATCACAAGTGTTTTAACAAAGACTAAGTATGAAAGCGCCGTGGCTACACAAAGGAAGAAGTAATGATGGACAGCAAGGGGTGGAGTAAATTTTCTCAAAGGTGACATGGTACTTGAGCTGGAATTGGAAGGATGAGTAGAATTTTCCAGTCAAAGAAGAACGATCATGCCCGGCAGAGGAAACACCAGAATAGAGGCACAGAGAATCGATCTCAGGATGCCTGAGTTGCTGGATGCCCAAGAATTGGGAGAAATGTTTCCTCCAAAAACATCAGCCAACATTCAACATTCAACATCAAGCATGTACAGAGAACCACTGCTGCCTCAGATGGGAATGAATACTTCAGAAAAGTGGCAAGCCTTTCTCCGGGTTTCCTTTAAGAAACTGTTTATTGTTGTCTTCCATCCGCAATATGCCCTGCATAACCTCATCCTTCATCCACTGTACCTAAGTGGAAACTCATTTCTCGTGAAAGGCACAATTCCAGGGCTGTTTCTCTCCTTGAGTATGCCTGATGTCATCATAGACCCTGATGTTTCTGGAATGTGGCGCGTGTGTGTGCATCCACTGTGTATGCGTATGAGTGTGTCGGCATGAGGTTTAAATGTTTGCTGGTCTGCTATTTGAGCAAAGAACTTCATCTGCTTGAAGCTCCAAAGGGAAGACAGCCATACAGCAAAGCCTCCACACTTGTTGACATCCATGTGTCCTTTCAATAGGTAAAGAAATAGGACATTTTGGAGTTGATAGAGTTAACTTTCCTATCCTTGGAATATTATCATGTGAGCCAAGGCCAAAACCAACGTAGTAGCTTGCATATTTGCCATTGGCAGCTACCACCTCTATTTCAGTCAGTGACTAACCACAATGTTTATTTCTGGAGGCCCCAGGCTGCTCTGCCTATCTCTACATTCCACTTCCATAACGTACGAGCCATATTATGACAATGGCTAGAATCAAGAGTATCATATCAAACACCCTTTCAGTGAGGTTTTGTTTTTTTTTTAATAAGATATCCAGATTATACTGGTATTGGGGAAATGCTTGTGCATACTTAATAAGAAAGATTAGAATTTCAGCTCACTTACCAACTCCATTTCACTTCAACAAATCATTTGCTTCCACTGAGTCTCCATTTCATGATCAGTATCTGAGGGTTTAGGGGTGGAAAGTACAAAACAACATTGATGTCTTGAGTCTAACCTTTTCATACTTGCTTTAGGTGCAGTATCAGCAAACTGGGTGAGAAAATTACCTATGTGTCCAGGCTAGTGGGACTAAAAGAGGGGACTGCAGCACAGTTCTCCGGACAAGTGCCATCAGATCTCTGTCATTCCCACTTTGCCTTCCTTACTGGCCAGTGAACATCACATATGCCATGTACCTCCCTGACTCCACTAACGTCACCCACATTTTTTGACTGTTGGTATTTTTGCTTTGTCCATAGGAACTTCCACTACATCACCATTCTCCGAGACCCAGTGTCCCGGTACTTGAGCGAGTGGAGGCATGTCCAGAGAGGGGCGACATGGAAAGCATCCCTGCATGTCTGTGACGGAAGGCCCCCAACTTCTGAAGAGCTGCCCAGCTGCTACACTGGTGATGACTGGTCTGGCTGCCCCCTCAAAGAGTTCATGGACTGTCCCTATAATCTCGCCAACAACCGCCAGGTGCGCATGCTCTCTGACCTGACCCTGGTAGGCTGCTACAACCTCTCTGTCATGCCTGAAAAGCAAAGAAACAAGGTCCTTCTGGAAAGTGCCAAATCGAATCTGAAGCACATGGCGTTCTTCGGCCTCACTGAGTTTCAGCGGAAGACCCAGTATCTGTTTGAGAAAACCTTCAACATGAACTTTATTTCGCCATTTACCCAATATAATACCACTAGGGCCTCTAGCGTAGAGATCAATGAGGAAATCCAAAAGCGTATTGAGGGACTGAATTTTCTGGATATGGAATTGTATAGCTATGCAAAAGACCTCTTTTTGCAAAGGTATCAGTTTATGAGGCAGAAAGAGCACCAGGAGGCCAGGCGGAAGCGTCAGGAACAACGGAAATTTCTGAAGGGAAGGTTCCTTCAGACTCATTTCCAGAGCCAGGGTCAGGGCCAGGGCCAGGGCCAGAATCCGAGTCAGAATCCGAGTCAGAACCCAAATCCGAATGCAAATCAGAATCTGACTCAGAATCTGATTCAGAATCTGACTCACAGTCCGAGCCAGAAGGAGAACCGAGAAAACCAGAAGCAAAGCCCAGGCCAAGAGCAGAACGATGGCAATGCCAGCAATGGCACCAATGACTACATAGGCAGTGTAGAGAAATGGCGTTAGATGGCTCAGAAAGGCTTGTGCACACTTCTCCCAAAGCGCCACTGAAGAGATGGCATATCTTAAAAGATGAAAGTGTCCAAACACATCCTGCTTCCTTAATTCTGGAAGTTCAAACAAGTTTAGATATTGCCTTTACAGTTGCCTTTCAATTAAATGTTATACTGTGCGTGGGTCACACAAATCTTAATATGTAATTAAATTGTCTTTTTTTTTTTTTGGTTGGACTATTTATGAAATCCAAAAGCCAAACCAGACTCACCAGAAATTGCTGTTTTTAGCTATTTTAAGAAGCTCTTAAATTAGTTATGGAGACAAACATGAAATGTGACCATTTAACTTATGGCTAAGAAATGGACTTTAAATTATTCATGATGCACTAAGACCCAATCTTGGAAGCAAACGTTTTTTCCCAGGGGTAAATATAAGAAGTATAAACATAAAATGGCTAAAATGAAACACAAAACCTTTCATTTTCTTCTGACTTTAACAAGGAATCTATTTAAATAGAACAACAACTGATGATAAATTTTACCAAACTGTAAAAATGAAAAATTCCTCTCTCAAACATGGGTAGTTTTATGTAAAAATATTGGCTTTTCAAGAACAGGACTCATATCTTATTATTTAAGAGACGTTTAAAATTTTAAACTTTTTCTAACTTTTACTGCTTAAAGGTTTTAAACAGGGTGTATCTCATATCAAACAAAACACGTTTTTTTCCAAATGGAACATCAATATAAAGATCTAATTTCCAGACACGTTCAGGGCACTGTAATTTCAACAATTCTGGAATCTTTTTGGCGCTGCTTCTCATTCATTTTAAGGCTTCTCCAAATTGTGCTCATTCCAAACTAACCCATGTATAGAATCTTTCTTCATCATCTAAATGGTGTGTTGCTGAATTTATTGTGGTATATAATCCTGGATTAAAGTCAGGACTTTCTTTCTATAGAATTGTCTTATCAATGTTTGTGTAGTGAGGTCCTTATCAAGAAACTCTTGAACAGAATAATGTGTCTAAAAACAGAACTGAACCTAAAATGTGAACTGTTATTTACTTTTTGCACATCTTTATTGTAATGTTTCCAGTTGGGCTGGCTATTTCTAGCCCATTAGTTCTTTTTCATGTTGACAGATTTGTAGAAAGTTACAAGAACCAAAAATGGCAGAATAAGCATTAGGATAGCCAGAGTTACTCAGTAACACCAAAAGCTGCACCTTGATTCTTTGGGTAAACCCTTCTACCAGGTTTTTGTTTAACAAAGAACAAAAGTAAAGAGTGTTCTGCAGTGAGGTTAAGTATCAGGAACATATGAGTTAAGGAGAGTGATTTGGTAGTGTAAGTCTGTGCAAAAACGCTTTTATGGTATCAATTACGAATTGAGCAAGGTATAAAGAAGTATGTAACCTGCTATGCTGTCAAGCATCATGATTCTGGGCAGTTTTCATTTTACGAATTTTGCTACTCTTTTGTAAGGACTTGCACTAACCTCTTGGCTATAAATCAAACAAGGTGACTGGAAGCGACATTTATGTTTTCAAGAGGGACAAGCTTAGAAGTGTGACCATAAAGTCATATCTTGTACAATCTGCTTGTGTGTATAATCTAGTTTCATCTGTAATAATATGGCCACACGCTGAATAAGAAGCTGAGTATTTGGGTTCAAAATGGATTTTCTTGACTCTGAGCTTGTATCACTATTTCTAGCTTTTGTTTTGTCTGACAGTATTGCAGGTCTGGGAATTCTGAGACCTAAAAAACTAAAAGGAATTTTTTTAAAAAACACACCTTGAAGTCAAAGTGTTTTAGAGTAAAACTATTTTGTGTACATTGTGTTTTTAAAATAGTCTGTAGATCACTATGGTATTTCGATTTTGTTTAGTTTTAATTGAAAATGTTTGCTCTTAAAACTGATAGGTACTGTTGGAAAGCAGGATGAAGCCTGAGCCAGTGGAAAAGCTTGTTACAGAAAAAAAACATTTTGTGTTATTGCTGTGGTGTGCATGGTTTGCAAAGATTAAGTGCATTTTCTCTGTCTATACTGATGATTGTATATAGGGGATGTTATAAATATACATTTTTGTCATCATAATGTAAATCTCATGATTTCATTTGTAAACATCTGTCCAATGGTGTAGCTTTACAAACCATTCACTGATTTTTGTGTAATTTAACAATAGATATGAAATAAAGTTTAAATTACAAGCTCTGAGTAATTTCATGATTTCAAGGTTTTTAGCCACTGGACATTGTGACCTCACCAATCAGAACAGAATTCTTTTCTTACATTGCCTTTCATTTTTTCCTCTTGGCAGCCAGGTGTGAAAATGAGATGGCCCATTCCAATCCCCCTCACTAAAATGCCCTTAATTTGGGGTGGTTCCTTCTGGGAGCCATGTTTTAACTAAAACAAAGTTGTCTATGAAATACAAGCCTTGCTATGCAAATGAAATATGCATATGTTTTAATTGAAAAGTTATTAAAATATATACTTGCATACTGAAGAGCATGCAGAAAGGAAAAATAGCACTTTTTATTCTCCCCTCTGTTTGCATGGTAGAGGTTCAAGGTAAGCATTAATGTATTGGCTTTTAAAGTCAAGAACACAAAATGTACACATTCTTTGCAAAGCAATCCTTGTGGTTGTGGGTGGGGATGATTTTTCCTTGCCCCTTTCCGAAGAGACATTAGATATCAGTTCCCAGGGATTAGAGAGAAGAAAGCTACACATTTTTTGGGGGGGGGGATGTTAAGTATCCTCAGCCTGTAAACTACTGATACTTAGGTTTTGCCTGTCAACTGTTTATTGAGCAATAATTGGGTGACCAATGGTTTCGATCGTATAAAGATCCCATGGCTCCTTGGGAAGAACTGTGAACAGGAACATGGAGACCAAGAATCTGAAATATTTGGGAACTAAAGTTTGGTTCCCTTTTCCCTTGAGGACAGTAGAAACTTAAGGAGAGCAGGGTACTCTCCCTGAAGTGGAGAAAAGGTAGGAGACCTGCTAAGGAAATGAGCTATCGAGCTAGCCCAGAGAGGAGCTAGAAGAAAGAAATAACTAATTGTCTCAGTTCCTAAGGACTTAATTAGAAGTTTCAATAGGAGTTATAACCAAGTACCAGCAGGGCTACCTTTAGCTGGGTGGGGTCTAAAAATGTTGTCACACTTGGAGGGGTGGTTTTCTTCCATGCAAGGTGGGGTGGGGGCCAAAAAGAAACATAAAAACCACACACTGGACCTGAGACACAGAAGAGGACCACAGAGTAGTCCAGGTTGGTGATGTGCAATGCACAGCTTTTGTGCATTGTCCTGAAAAACACTGTTCTTGACACTTGAAAGTTGGGAAGGTGGCGACTAGGGTATTCCTCCAGGGCAAGTAGCCATCAGCAGTAGGCCAGGAGTTCCTTCTCTTGTCTTCACTATTAAACTAAACAAACAAGGCTGAGTGTTTTGTGGAAAATGCTAACAAGAAACAGTGTATGCCGACTCCACATAACCCACCGGGACCGTGGAATAAGGTAATTCTAATCTCTCACATGACAAGAAGGAGGTAACCTGACAGTTTTAATTGTCAAAGGAATTAGATCAATACCTCAAAAATTCCAGTGTTCACTCAGACTTTCACAAATGAGCAAAGCCCTCAGAACTTCAGGAGAAATCTATCCTGAAAACAAAGTAAATTAGCTGTTTCTCAGTGCAAATGGCATTGTTCTGAGCAGCTAGAGCAGGAGTCCAAAAACTGCTGCCCTGGGGCCAAATGCAGCCCTTGGCCTTCTTTTGTAAATACAACTTAATCAGAACCCAGCATGCCCGTATCTTTGCATATTTTCTCCGATTGCTGTCATGCAACTGCAGCAGGAGAAGTTGCAACAGAGATCTTATGGCTTGGAAACCCAAAATAGTATTGTCTTGCCCCTTAGAGAAAAAGCTGGTGGACCCCAGAACTAAAGAGCCAATCAGAATTTCCTAAATATTGAAAATGTGGCAGAGTTTATAATGACCTCAGAGCCTGAAAGAACAGAAGGGTATGATTCAAACAACATACCTTCCAATAGCATACGTTTGCTGATGACATACTATTTGAGCGGCGCTTCTTTAGCCCCAAGAGTGGGGGAGAACCTGATCTACTCTCTCAGGGTTGAGGGGATCCAAATGCTGTGTCAGTGAGTATAGGTAAAAGTTTAATTAGTTCTTCAGTAGTCTTAGATACTTGACATCCACCAGTCCCTTGGTGTATGCCTGTGTGTGTGTGTGTGTGTGTGTGTGTGCATGTTTGATCGCATGCTTATAAAAATTAAAACAATACATAAGTATGTAAAGTAAAAAGTGAAATTACCTATACAACTCCCACTCACCCCAAATAACTTCTATGATTATATTTCTTTCACACCTCGTCACATTCACAATCTATCTCCCACTCCCTCTCTCTCTTTCTCACACACAACCACACATACACATATAATATTTATTAAAAAGATGAAACCATATTGTTCTCATTGTTAATCAAATATCGTTCTCATTGTTAATCAATTTTCTTTTTTTTTTAAAAAAAAAAAAAAAAAAAGCTCAACCACGTATCATGGTTTCCCTCCAAAATGGGGATATAGAGGATGGTTTATCCTGACCCTCCAAACTGATTACTGCTGATGTTACAGGTTGAGAATATAGACTCTAGATTCATGCTGCCTGAGTTTAAATCCCAGATCCACCCCTTACTAGCTTTGTGACCTCAGTCACTAACCTCTTTGTGCCTCAGTTTCCTCACCCATAAATGGAGAAAATAAGAGCTACAACTTCAAAGGGTTTTTAGGGAAATTAAATGAGTCAGTATTTTAAGGCACTTAGCACAGTGCCTGACACGGAATAAACTTTATATGTGTTTGATAGTATTATCATTATCATTATTACTGTTATTAGCATGAAGGCTGAATGGCTACTGATTTCGCTTGTCTTCAGTAGGTAAAGACTGACTCTGAGATTAAGAATTGAAAATATTGGCAAGAAAATAAGCAAAAAAGATTAACAGTATATGCCCTGTTGTGACTAATATAAAAAAAAAACACTTTTCTAAAAGTAGAATATATTTCAAATGAAATTTAAATGTATAAAGACCTATCCTGAGGTTTACTTCTGAGCTTTGAATGTAGCCAGTGACGGAAATATTCTGAAAGATCTAATCTTCAAAATGCCAAGTGAGTCACAGATGCTCTCTCCAGCGATCAAAGTGCATTATCTGACGTCCCTGGCTGACTGGGGACCTACTTTATCACATTTAGCCAAGGATGACTCACTTCCATCCTCCCTCCTTTCCTACCCATCTCTCCACCTAACATTGCCAGCGTAGGGGCCTGCTGCTCGCCGAGATCTGAGAGGGCTCTCAAGGCCTAGCTGCCTCCCTCACAGGTCTGGCTTGGCACTTGGAATTCCTACACGCCATGTCTCTACCCTGGGTCAAAGCAGCATGTCAGAAGAGCCAATTAAAATGCACATAGGCCACCTATTAAAAGTTAGCACATATTAGTTTATCAGATTAGCAATCACGGAAGGGCCCTCAGGGAAGGCGACACAAGGGCCCTGTAAATTCAGGTAGCACGCTTCACTTAAAAAAGAAAAGAAAAAATAAACCTTTGCATCTATCCCATTTTAATTTTTAAATTTCAGTCTTCTTGCCTTAAGGACAGGATAAGGTTCAATAATCCTCATCAAATCACATCGAGTTGTATAAATTCTATTCTCATTATACCTGGTCCAATCTTGTGACTTCACTAATGTTGGTAAGATTTAATGATGCCTAACTGGGCCTAAGAAAAGTTTAACAGTTTTTGTGACTTCAAAATGCTCTACTGGATTTCATGTGACTTACGAGGACCTGAGAGAGATTGGTAAGTCTTAAAAGAGAGCGCTATACCATAGCTTCATAGGAACTAAGCAGCCAACTGGAGCCAATCCTAACCAACCTTTTCTTGGATTCATCTGAAACACAAAAGAGTGTTTTTTTCCTCAGGCCCGAAGGAGACCTTCCGTCCCTAAGACTACCTAGAGCAGGATGACGTGTCCATCAAGACTCTCGAGATTACACGGCAAAGACCTTACAAATTTGGTCCGAGAGGCAGCTTCCGGCTTCACGAAGCTGAACGGCTAGGAAGGAAGTTTAGGTAAAGAGCCTCCGCGCTGAGCAGTCAAGATGAATAGGATTTATCAAGGATGAGCTTGACCTGATAAACACTAACAGGCATCAGCAGTTGTCAAGTTTCCCAATCCTCCCCAGTGCCCATTGCAGTTGAAAACATGCTTTCCCCAAACTCCTGGGGCCTTAGCGGGGTGGTCATTGCATTCGTTTCCCAGCACTCCCTCTCTAGCACAGGTTTCTATGTTGCCTGCCTGAACGGCCACAATGTCTTCTTAACTATCCTGTCTTCAGCCTCTTTTCTGACCACCGGACTCCTCTTCTTAAAGCTGGTTCTCAAAACTGAATCCATGGACCCATAGCCTCAACATCCTCGCTGATGTGTTGATTTAAAAATGCACATTCTCTGGGCTCCACTGCAGATGTTCTGAATCAGAATCTCTGGGGTGGAAAGTGAAACAGCCTTTTCGGTGAGATCCCAGGTGACTCTAAGGTGCTCGTGTAAATTGGAGAGCGACTGTTCCAAAGCGTAGGTCTGATCACAGCACTGCCCTCCCCAGGAAGCTTCGGGACTTGCCACTGTCTGCAGAATGAAGTCCACACTCCTCAGCTGAAGGCACAAAGCTCTCCACAAGCTGACCCCCACTCTTTCTCCAGGGTCACCTTTGAATACCACCCCGCTTGAACCTTTGCTTCAAGCTACAGTTCTTTACTCCTTGTCCCAGTCATGGACTTTCCACAGTGAATTTGAACAGGAATTTATCGGGTATCATTGACTCTAACAGGCCATATAAAACCTTAAGTATGCTGACTGGCATCTTAAAAGAGTTTTAATGAACTCAAATAAGCCTTGGTGAATGAAAAGTAAGTGGCAACCAATTCAAGCAAACAGGTAGCTCAGGTAAGAGTTTTCAACCCTGAACATGTCCATACAGAGCAGAGGAAGCCAACCCCAGAGAGACACAGTTTAAGCTGGTGGAAGTTTCGTGAGGTGTAGAGACTAACAGGTCATTTGGTTACATTGGAAGCTCTACTGCCATTCCCTGCTTGATTGGCATAGCTTAGGCCACCATGTCATACCTGGTAGCTAGGCCAGCCCCAAGCTCTGGGAGCAAGTGATGCTGAGTCTGGAAGCCTTTAGTTAACCAGCTCTAGCTTGCTGACCTCTTGTCCAGCTTCTGGTAGCTTGCTTTTCATCTTATAGCCCGTTCATTTGACAAACCAGGATTGAGCATTTTACTGTTGAGTTAGGGCCAGTGAAGCAGGAAGCCAGGAGGAAGGGCAGAGAATGCTTATCAAGAAAGTGGTCTTCAGTTATATCCCTTTCCCGGGGCCAAGAGCCCTGCTCTAACCCCCCCCCCCCCCGCCCTCCCACATGAATAAAACGCCCTGGTGGAGCTGCCTGCCTTCTTGAACCTCCAAGCGTCTCCTGCTCACAGAAGCTCTGTGGAGGAAGGTTTTGACAGTTCAACTTGAGGATACGTAGTTGGTCCTATTCTTGGATGAAAATTTCTGAACGTGAGGGGCTAGAGATAGTTATTACAGCCCCACTCCACTACAGGGAAACTAGTTCTTATTCATCCAGGAGACCTCAATGCCCGCATCTGCCCATATCCTGACCAGATAAGGAGCTCAGCTTAACAGTGCATTCCCACCAGGTGTGAAGCATCTAACTCACTGTGATGCTGATGGTAATTATGATGATCTGCACCTTTTATCAGATAACCTACTGCATGTCAGGTGCTCTTCTTGGCTGTCATAGAATAACAGCAGCAGCGGCGGCTACTTTGGGTTGCAATTGTATTATAGCTCAGTATACTAAGCATTTACATGCATCATCTCACTTAATCTTCGCAAGCACCCTGTGAGGCAGGAATAATTCCTTCCCACATTTTACAGAGGAGTATGATGAGACTAAGGAGAGCTTAATTGAATTGCCTAATACTTCAGAATCAAACCTGGTTCTAAATCCAGAGCTCAATCTCTTCGCCTTATTCATTATTTAAAACATTTTATTACAGGAAGATTCAACCCTCTACAAAAAGTAGAGAGAACAGCATCATGAACCCCCATTTTCCCAACACTCAGCTTTAGTAGTTAGCAACCCAGCCAATCTTGTTTAATCTATGTCCTCACTGAATTTCCCTGCAATCTGTGATATATCGAAGCAACTCCCAGACATTATTTGTAAACATTTCATTAAGTATGTATCTCTAAAAGAAGCTTTATTTCATTTTTCCGAAAACATTGGCCCATAAGCTTTATTATCTCCCCATTATACAAAAAAGTAAATTGAGGTTCAGAGAGGGTTGTCTCGGGTAACACAATTAGTAAGTGGCAGGTCTGTGTTTCGTATCCAGGTCTACTTCCAAAGCCTTCACTTTGCTGGTATTCTTTTCGCCGAAACTAGAGTTTTCTGCTATAGCAGAAACTTCCTCCGGAACAGCAGTTGGGGATGGAGGCCCCTGAGCTCCTGATAAAGCAAAGTTAGGAAACCATTTCTGGCATCTCTAATAATTAACAGTGGGTTCTTTTCTAATTAAGAATACTCACAAAGCAACTGGCTTCCTTCGGGTCCATTAGATTCTACCCTGCTTAGCCCTTGTCCCTGGACCTGCACATGGCCAGTCCCAATTTTTGGAAAGGAATTGCCTGGTACCTTTCCCTTGGAGGGGCAGCCTGGGATCCCCCCTGACCCTTGAACCCAGAGACTCATAAATATTCTTCAAGTTCTCAAAAGGAAGCAGCCAACCTTGGCCCCTGGTGTCAGGGTTTATGACCAATAATTCTGCACTTTGCTTTCTGCAGGCCTAATTCCTGGTCCAACTGTGGAGCCTTAGAGAATAATTTAAATGTTCACCAATATTGTTTTGGTCTTTCTGGTCTGCGTTGGGCCCTCTGCTCTTTATAGATTGCATTTCTTGTTAGAGACCATCGTTATACAAATCTATACACTGTACTTCTATAAACTGAAGGGAGGATGTGATCTTCACGCTAGGTGGGTGAGGTACATCTGGAGCAGCAAAAATTCTTTTGAAATCATCCACAAGCATTTTTAAAGCTTCTTTTAGCTCTAACACAATAAGCAAAAACCCATGTCAAATTTCCACCCCTCTTTTCCCATTTTACAGGTTTACCTTGAAGTCCAGAGAGGGCAATTGACTTGCCTAAGGTCACACAGGGAATTAGTGGCAGAGCAGAGATCCAATCTCAGGTCTCTCTGGGTCCGGCGTGCACAGCACTGCCCTGCTGTTTTAATAAAAGATTTTTAGCATTTCTACATTTCTTTCGCACTCTGTCTGTTCCATTGCTTCCATTGCCTATTGACTTTCAACTTAAAGCAGAATCTTTTCTGGAATGTCTATTACAATAGTGTAGTGGTCAAGAGTCCACAGTCTCTGGAGCCAGACTTTTCGGGTTCATAATCCTGGTTTCATCCCTTATTAGCTGTGTAACCTGAGGTAAATGACTTCATCTCTCCGAGTCTTACTTTTCTCATTTCTCAGACTGAAATTATAATAGTATTTACCCCATGGACTGTGGTAATGATTAAATGAGTTAAAGCACACAAAGCATTTTAGAATAAAGTTCTGGCACTTGGCAATTTGACTGAATTAATAGTACCAAACATTTCTAGCACTGAAGCAATTGATTATTGTTTTGACTAATATGTATTATTCACTCAGTACATTTTAATGGAACACCTACATTGCTTTTCTTGGTAAGGTTTCACATTGCTTTCCCCCTATGCATTGTATTTGATAAGTTACCCAGCAATTGAATTTGAATGCACTATAACAAAAAGGAAATTCTTCCACCTAAAATCCCTGCAAGAGACAATATTTCTATCTTTTTTGCTTTACATTTTTTTCTCCTGTTCTCCCCTCATGGGGTCTTATGCTGCATTTTGCACATAGTGGGCATTTGGTTGGACATAGCAATACCTGCCGAAAGTTGGCAGAGATCTTTCTGATGTATAATAGCGATGTCAATGTATATCCTCAACAATACCAGGAGCTACTATTTAAGAGATGTGCATTCTGTCCACAGGATCCCTTGTGTGTTGCATACAGCCTAGGCAATACATACATCAACCACGTGCTCTGCATTTTCTATGACAATCATAATTTCTATTATTCTATTCCATTGTCAGTCACATGCTCCAGTTTTTGTTCTGAAAAGTAAGGCTATCTTTAGCATTAGTACTAAATGTTAATATTCTTTCATGTATTTCATTTTAATCCCTGGTGATGTATAATTAACAAAATGGCATCTTTGTAAATAAAGCATCCTCGGTGAATATTTTTGAGCATCATTCCTAATTCTTTAGTTTGGCATTCAAGGCCCTTCACGATCTGGCCCCTGCTGACTTGTCTGTCTCATCTCTCAACACTTGACCCTCACACTGCCAGCACCAGCCAAGAGGAGCTATTTGAATTCTCCTGTCGTGCCATCCTCTCTCATTGCACCTCCAGACATTTTGCACATGCTGCTCTCTGCCTTACATGCTGTTCCTTATCTCTCTCACTCTGCTCTTCTCCGTTGTTGTAGAATGCTCCTCCACTCAATAACACACACACACACACACACACACACACGCACGCACGCACGCACGCACGTGCAAATGCACGGTCTTAGATTAGTTAATCCCTACTCTTCCTCATACTCTGCTTAGATGGTCCCACTTCTGGCAAGTCCTCCCTGACCCTCCCAAAACTGGATTTGGTCCTCTCTCTTGTGTGCCCCTGGCATGGTATCAACTGCCATCCCAGCACTTACGCCAGCACAGCGAACAGTCTTTTGTGTGGTTGATTAGGATCTTGTCCTCTTTGATTAATATATACTTTCCAAAACTTGGTGGGGGTAGGTGTGTCTTTGGGACAGTTAGACTATCCGTGGCCATTTCCCTCACTCATTCTTATGGCCGCCTATTTGCCTCCCTTGCTAGATTGTTGGCTAGGGGAAGGCAGAGATGTGGCCTGTTCCAGTCACTTCATAGATCCAGCTCCTCACACTGTACCTTGGCAGTCATTCACTCATTTGTTCATTCATTCAGCAAATATTCACTGAGTACCTAACCTACTACGTGGCAGAGTTGGTGCTCATGCTGGGTATTCAGATGGGAATAAAAGAGATATGATACCTGCTCTGGTGGAAATTTCAGTCTAGCATTGGAGACTGATGATACTCAAAACATCTTACAAGGTCAAGTAGAATGCCATACCATGCTAAAGGCCACGAAGGAAATGTTAATATATAGAGGAAAGTGACAAAGGGCAAGAGAGGACATATTTAGGGTAATCAAGGAAAGCTACTCCAGGAGGTGACATTTAAACTGAAACATGAAGGATAAGAAGTAGCTGGCCATGAAAAGAGGCATGATGGCAGAGGAGAAAGGAGGCATATTTTAGATACACAATAAAATAGTCCCCCTTATCCATAGGGGGGTAAGTTCAGAGATCCCCGTGGACCCCTGAAACCGCAGATAGTACCACATTCTGTATACATTATGTCTTTTCAATTTGATAACGGAGATGGCTACTAAGTGACTAATGGACAGGTAGCATCTACAGTGTGGATGCACTGAACAAATGGATGAATCACGTCCTGGGTGGGACCGAGTGGGACAGCATGAGATTTCATCACATTCCTCAGAGCCATGTGCAGTTTAAAACTTATTAATTGTTTATTTCTGGAATTTTCCATCTAATACTTTCAGACTGTAGTTAACCACAGCTTCTGAAACCACAGAAAGGGAGGACTACTGTACATGTTTGTTGAATGAATTAATGAATGAGTCATGGACATTTAAATGAATTCTATTGCTAAGGGCTTTTTTCATGAAGGGTCACTTGTAATGGAATTAATCACCCCGATCTCCATGTTTTCGATCTCGCATTTCCTCTGCAGGCAGTCCTGAACTATCAGCGGCCCAACATCAGTCCTTCAGCTGATGATCCCTGCGATTATGGCAGGAGCTTTCAGCAGGGGGCGCCCCAACACAGTCATTCACTCAGCCGGCTTCCTAACGGGCCCCAAAGCGCATGTCCTGGCATTCTGGTCCCTTAGCCTTGGGCAGCCTCCCAACGTAGCAACTTCTCTCTGGGAGCTCTCTTCCAGCAATAAACGACCTTGTACATGACTAAATAGGACCTTGTTCTGGCTGATTTATATATACTTTGAAAAACTTGACAGTAGGAGGCATGTCCTTGAAGGTGATGAAGTAGGATGTTTGTGGTCATTTCTGTACCAGTTAGATATTAGATTCTTGGTCAGGAAGATAATCTGATGCCACTTTGAACCTCTTTTACAAAGCTTAACACATATTGCCTTAAATTTTATTTTTTGTGTGCCTGCCTTATCTCCTTTACTGAATGGTAAATATATTCTTTAGGGTAAGAGTGTGCTTTTTAGACATTATTCATCTCCCATTATGGACTTGCTCATAGAAGACACTCAAGACGTGTGTTTGGATTAAGTTTTTCCTTAGAGAAAATTGACTAGGGCTTTTTTCATTGAATTGTATTCTTGGAAAAGCTTCACTAAGTTCAAGGGCAGCTCGTGGTATCATAGGTTTTCTTTATGTGGGCCCATTCACAATGTGGCTGTATCCATCAGGGGTTCACTGAGAGAAAGAGAACCACGAGGATGTGTATCTGTCTATAAAGGGATTTGATTCAGGAATTTGACACCACACAATTGTAGGAGCTAAACAGTCTCTATAGGGTAGTTGTGTGGTGTCTGATGCTGAAGCTTGAAGTCCACTGGGCAGGCAGTTGGGAAGGGAAGATGGATATAAAGTAGAGGGAAGCAAGAACATGGTGGAACCCATGGGGATGGACTAAAACTTGTGTTAATACTTGGCTGCCTTGACCTTGATGTTATAGGTGCCCAGAAGAGGCCAGCACACAGTGTCACACAGCTAAACACACAAACGCCTGGCCCAAAGTTGGAGAAGCTAAAGGGATATACAGGGAAAGATAGAGCAGTTGCAGGCCCAGTCAAGCCCTCACACCACAGGGTGAGCCAGCAGGTAGGTAACAAGGTGTGTGAGCTGCAAACTGGTTACTGCTTCCCTTCTATCTTCCAAATCTCCCACAAGAATCTCTCTTGCGGACCACTCTAATCAAAATACATAGGAAAGGGAATACAGGGAAATGTAGTTCAGCCTAGCCAAGTTGACACATTACAAAGCCAACACAATGGCCTTGACTCAGCCCCACTCTTTGGAGCCTACAAACTATCAAGTGCTCCTTACTCCCTTACAGAAGAAGATAGTGACCTGTTTTCATCAACACTGACTGTGTCATAGTTGCCTGTTTGACTAACTTAGCCTCCATTTACTTTGATGATAACTCCTTTAAATATGTTACATTGTCACATCCCTTAGACATGTCATTTTACTGGCTCGGTAAGGGGATTTTTTTCTGCAGTGTTTAAGCTGATTTTTGTTTGTTTATTTGTTGCTGTTGATTTTAATGAGGCCCCTTTTTGGGTCACTTTTATTGATGAAGCAAAATGTAATCTGGCTACCTGTGTCTCTCAACAGTTCTTCAGAATCTAGATTGTGAGCACACACACACATACACACATCCAGAAAGAGAAAGATAAGCAAACACAATGGGTAAACTTTGCTAGCACTGCTTTTCATTTCCAATTTCGTGGCCGAAAAGAGAAAAGGAGAAGACAAGATGGTGACGGACCCATTGCAAGGTTTCAGCAGAGAGGATCTTGGCAGGCTGCCTACCAGCAGGGACTGTGCAGTTCACAGGTATGGCCACAAGATGGTGCAGTGACTGTGCATGTGATGCACACTCCAGGGGATCAAGCCCCGGAAATATTCACCGTTCTTGTTTTTCCATATGGAACCTAAATATTGGGAAGATAGCAAAAGTGGAAGAGAGCCAAGGAATTTGAGTGTTTTACCAAATATTATCCACAGTGTTTGAGAATGAAGAAAATCTATTTACACCCATACTTGGCTCTGAAATCCTGGTGAAGGGTACCGGGTATGCAATCTGTAAATCTGTCAGCTAATTATGAGCTCTTAGCTTTGTCAGTTATACTGCAAGCTACCAAACTGTGGTGCATACTGGCACTTTTTATATGACAGATTCTGTTCCCATTGGACATGCTCAGTGGGCTGTGGAGTGAAAGGGGACACAGATATTTTGTGTCCTTCTAACCACAGACTTTTCTCTCAAGGCCTGGATTATGAGGTTCATTTACTTTATGCCATGTAAGTTCTGTACACGGTGGCAAAATAACAGCAGTCCAAGATGGCTTAAGAGTTGCAATTCAGGTAACTTTTGATGCCTCATCTGCTTTGGGCTTAACCGAAGTTAACTATGAGCCTGTTAACAGCATGATTCCTAAAGGTAGCCATGTGACCTGTAGGGCCTGGCTAAAATTTCATAGAAGATGGGCTTCGAAAGTGATTGCAAACTATCTTTGAGTGCTTTGGAAAAGAACGCACAACTACACAGGTAAATCCTGGCTTGGCTTTGATTTCTTCACTGGTCAGGAAAATTAGTTATATGCATACAACAGAGTGAGTAAAACCAGATCAATTTTATTCTGTTTAAAAATAAAACTTAAAGCTCTATTTTTTTTAATTGTTGATTGGTTTGCTTCACAGAAACCCCTATATAAAGATTGTTTTGTTGAATATTGGACAATTTGGTTTTCTCTGATTTTGTATGACTAATCTCACACCTCCCGCCCCTCAAAAAAAGATAGTTTCAAGATGTTACAATAGATGAAGGACAAGTAACAATCTATGAGAAAATAACTATAGCATATATGACAAAGGCTTAACATCCTTAATGTACAAAGAACTCATATAAACCAGTAAGAAAAAGATAAACCAATAAGCCAAATAAATCAGTCATTAAATGAGCAATTCACAGAAAGAAATATAAATGGCCAATTAACATTTGAAAAGGTGCTCAATCTCACTGGGTAATGTAGAATAGTCCCTAGGTACTGATGATGGGAAAATGCAGGTCTAAACAAAAACACAGCTTTTTTTTTTTTTTTTTTTTTTTTTTTTTTGCCTCTCGAATAGGCCAAAAAAACACAGAAGATAATATCTAGGGTTGTTGATGGTGTAGAGAGATACTCTCCCAGACTCTTGAGAGTGAATTGGAACAGCAATTCTGGATGGCAATTTGGCAGCTTCTATCAAAATTTCTAATGTGTATGCCAAGAAATTAGACTTTTAGTAATTTCTCCTATAGAAATACTCAATATGTGCCCAAATTTTTGCATACAAAGGTGTTCATCACACCATTGTTTATTCTAGAAAAAATGGGAGAAATGGGAATCAGTCTAAATGTCTATCAATTAGGCCAGTAATAAATAAACTATCAATATCATGGGATATGCAGTTCTTGAAAGGAATGAGACAGAACTACATGTACTGACATGGGCCAATCTCTATGTAGTTGAAGAAATGTGTGTGTGTGTGTGTGTGTGTGTGTGTGTGTGTGTGTGTAAGTATACAGAAATAGATCTGGAAGGACACACCCCGAACTGATAACACTAATTAGTTCTAGCTCCAGGGAGGGGATTTGGATTGTCGATGTGAAGGAACATTACCACATTTTGCTTTATATACTTCTCTCTATATTTTCCATAATGAGCAGGTATTAAGGTATTATGAAATTTAAAAATAAATTTATTTAAAAAGACTTTAGTAGGATTATGGCGGTTATAATTTCTCTTTTTAAAGCTTCACAGCTACCCAAATAATCTTCGGTAACAAATTAAAAAGCTAAGACCTACATGAGGTGGAGATTAACAAACATGGGCTCCTAATACCCACTAATTTTGTCCTTTTCGGGCCCACACAATTCACTTTCATTACAAGTTTTTCCTGCCTGTTATCTGGCAGTAGCTCTCCAAGGGGCAATGTGAAGGGCTGGGGTAAGGAGCAAGTGGGTTGGCTAGAAAATCATGTTTTTCTTTCCTTCAGCCTCCTTTGTTGCCTTAACTAATTGAAGAATGTTTTCCTCTTGACTTTTTGTGTCCTGTCTCATTTCAGGGCTTTCCAAATCACACTTATACACAATCATGTACTTTTTAGTACTTGTCAGTAGAGTTTGGTGATCTGGCTAGATTTGGATTTTTGTAAAAGTATTCCAGTTTGTTTTCCAGGGCTCTGGAGAATTCTCTCTTCAGCCAACTCTACGTCTTATTCTCCCTCCTCTTCCATCCCAGGAACTAATAGTGACATAATCCATTTCTGGACCCATAGAATTGCCCCCACCCCTTCCTCATGACCACCTTCCTAGAAGGTGGCACGTGTCAAAGGTTAGTGTCTTATCCTCTTCTGCCCTTCTTTCCTATACTCTTCTAGATCTGTTTCTTTTTGTCATTAGAGGTGGAGGATACAATAGTTATCATCTGGCATGTAATTTCTTATCTCTGGGTTAAAAATCTTCATTCCTTTGTTTTCCTATAATTAACAGGCATATTTTGTCTTCCACTGGCTGAAGCACTGATGAAAATATTAAATAGCGTTAGCCTTAGGTCAGTTCCCTGAGAAACACAGTGCAGTGTGCTTCCCTGCCTCTGGTTCTTATTGAACTGTCAAAAACCAGCTGGTCAATATCATTCTGTTGTGCCAATTGTATATGGTCTGAACCACATTTTTCAAGCTTGTTAATGAGTGGGTCATGGCTGGGAGCAGATTCAAAAGCCTTTCTAAGGTTAACACATACTATGTTGTTTGCTACCCCAAATCCATTAGGCTCGTCATCTGTTACCAACAAAAAATAGATTGGGCCAGCATGATTTTTTTTCTTTTTTTTTTTTTTTTTTTGAGACAGAGTCTCACTCTCTTGCCTGGGGCGAGTGCCGTGGCGTCAGCCTAGCTCACAGCAACCTCAAACTCCTGGGCT
>RJWJ010012397.1:0-42132 GCA_004363605.1 Indri indri
CCCAACTCCCACCACACCCCTGCCACGCTCCAGGGCAAGTCCTGCCCCTGCTTTCCTAGGCCCAGCCCCTGGCCCCTCTTCTGTGGAGCCCTTCCCTGAGTTAGAACCACTTGCTCTCTTTAGCCTACAGCGCATGTGTTTTATTTCCAGTCAACTGGCTTCATCTCCCCAGCTGATCTCTGCAACAAGTGCCGAGGGGCAGGGCGGTGCCATGGACAGGGCACAGGACCTGAATTTGAGCCTGCCTGGACCCCGAACTCGCAGTGTGACTCAGGGAGGTCGCATCACCTCTCTGGTTTCCCCTCTGGTCTAGCTCAGGGCTGTTGGGATTGCGTGCGTAGAGTCTGCCTCAGGGTGGAGCGGACAGGGCCCTATCCCTGCCTCAGATTCAATTGCCACAGTCTTTCTTTTTTTCCTTTCTTAAATACTTGGGCTTTTTTTGGGCGGGGGTGGGGTTCCGAGGCAAACAGAATTTAAACAGCATTTTGAGGTCCTTTCTGCTCTGATCTCCTTCTTTGTATCTCTCCCCCCCCTCCCCCAGCAGCCAGCAGGAGTATGGCATCTTGCACAAAGCATTGTCGATAAAGATTTGCTGGACAGAAGTGAGTGTCGGGGCCTAGGAGCAGGGCTGTGGCCGAGCTGGCTGGGCAGGGGAGGGGCAGGCAGGGGAGGACGGCCCGGAACAGGCTTCTAAGGTGAAGGTGCCCTTTGAAAAGGCAGCTGAGGCTGCCTTGAGGCTGTGGCTTCTGCTCCTCATCTCCTCCAGGTTCCCTCCTGGCTGGCCCCCGAAGTGAGCCACCACCTCTCCCACACCCTGCCGCGGGTGCCACAGTGTCCTTGCACAAACCCTGCCCCATCCTGCCAGGGCTGCCCACGCGGCTGGGCGGACATGAGTCTGGCAGACACTGGTGTGGCTGAGCTCTCCTGGAACGAGGTTCGGAAAGGCCGTGGGGCTGGCATGGAGCGAAATTCTGTGGCCTGGTCAGCCAGCCAAAAGCCAGGCAGGCCGTCCAGCTCAGGGGCCCCCGAAGATAGGCCGTCCGGCACTGCCGAGGTCTGCAGGGCTTCTCTGCGCACTGTCGAAGAGGACAGGCTTTGTGTGCTTTTGTCAAGTCATAGGCCCTGGTTTGCATTGCGTGGGTATGACAGTTCTGTTTCCAAATCCTGGCTCCTCCTGGAGCTACAAATTACACTCTAGCGTTCGTTCTGCAGCAGGGCTTCCATGCCCCAGGGAAATCAGGGACCACCCCGATCGTGCAAGTGTGGCCACCCACAATTAGAAAAGCCTGTGCGTGCAATGTCTGATTCTGACCCGGGTAAGAAAAGGCATGAGGAGTGAAAAAGAACCATTGTTACAGCCTCAAGAAGCTCCATCAGGACACTTCCTAACATGATGTTTGAATTTCATTGTCGTCATCATCTCTGTCGTCACTCCAGCAGCCACCTCGGAACTGCTCTAAACTTTAGCATCTGTGTTTTTTGGGCCACTCACCACAGTCATTTGTGAACTCAGAACATCTCAGCAGAAAAGTCTTTAATCTTTAAGATTCTACTATGTGCCAGGCACTGTGAGGTACTTTTAAACTTTGTTTTATTGAGCCACCGTTGAAATAAACCCATGCAGTTGACCTGTTAGGATGCTTTTGGATGCAAGTCACAGCAACTTTGGCTCTACTGGTTTGAGCGAGGGGTCCCTCATGGAACAATGAAGGAATTGATGATCTCAGGAAATAGTCCAGAGTTGGGTGGCTCTAGGACAGGATAGTCCAGCTGCTGAAGTTAAAGTGCCACCAGAGTAACATCCTTTCCACGTTTCCTTCCATTCTATCATCTTTAGTGTGTTGGGTTTAGTTCTCTGAGTAGCTGCCTTCATTATAGCAAGATAGCTGCTGTGGCCCCAGCCATCACATCCAGCTGCAGGACAATTGTTTCCTTCTCTCATGTTTTAAGATTAAAGAAATATTTCCTGGAACAACTCCCCATCCCATATCTTATTGGCCAGAACTGGGACACAGATGATCCCAACACAAATCGCCGCAAGGGGAACAGGTGGATTTCCTGTGGCATGTGGCGTAAGGGGAACTCCTGAAAAAAAAAAATCAGGCACTAAGGAAGAAAGCAGGAGTGACTACTGGATAGCAATCAATAATGTTTGCCTGTTCAAATAACTATTGTTACCTCCATTTTTACAGATGAGAAAACTAGGCCAAGATGAAATAATGACTTAAAGGCACAGTAAGAAGCCATCTTAGGATTAGAACCCAGCCAGAACTGTTTAACCCCAAAGCCCTGATTCTTTCTACTATAAGATATAGCAAGCACTCTTCTATCTCTACTTGTGAGTAGGATGTTCCAAGCTTTTGCTGGGAGAAGGAAGGGTATAAATAGCACATATAAACATAAACTCACATATTATTTTACTGACAATAAAATTACATAAAAATTTACATTCAGGTATGTTGATTTGACTAGCATTTACTTAGGGCCTTCTAGGTGACTTTGGGAATAGAATGGTAATCCCCAGCCTTGAACTTCAATGAGTCCCCAGCGTGGGAGTTGTGTGAACAGATGACCACAACTCTCTGTGATATATGCAGATTGCCAGTGAAGCACAGAGCTGGGAAATACTGGACCCCAGTTTCACAGGAAAGGAAAAAACTAAGCTGGGTTTTGAAGCATGCATAGAAGTTTGCTCAAAGAAGAAGCAGTAGGAAAGCATTCTTTCTAGGCGGAGAAAAGAGCCCTGCAAAGGCGTGGGGCTTGAAAGTTCACATTGCGTCCAAGGAACAGGAGGAATTTAATGTGGCCAGAAAGTAATTGAGGAGGAGGAAAAGGCAGAAAGGGGAGTTGGAGGCAATTTCCCAGGGGCCTTGTGTTCCGAGCTAAGGAGTTTGTCTTGCTCTTGTAAGGTGCCTGGGAGATTCCTAAGGAGGAAAGTAAAGTGATTGCATCTTGAATGATTTTGCAAACTTGGAACACCATAATGAATCGAAGCGAACACGAGCGGGTAATGTCGAAAGGAGGACTTGCGGGCTCCCGTGCAGGTGCACACGCTCAAGATGTGTGGACTCCAGTGTAGGGTAAGGGAAGTCAACAGAGAGAGAAAGAGAAAGGGTTCTCCCCCAGCGTCAGCATGACCGTTCAGCTGTACCTGGACAGGGTCCAACACGCCTGCACAGGGATGTGCGGGACCTTCCAAGAGTTTGGGAAGACCTACAAGGATGATGAGCAACTTGATTCATGTATCTATGCCGAACAAACACATTGACTCTGAGATCACTATTAAAGGCTAGCAGCCCTTGCGTGCTCACTATATATTCCGGGTATTCCGCTAAGTATTCTGAAAGCATCGCCTTAGTTAATTCTTACAACTACCTTGTAAGGAAGGTTTAGGCTAAACCACATGAAATTGCCAGTGTCCTTAATGAGTAAAAACAGATAAGAAAGCCTGGAGGTGCAGAAACTTGGCACAGGTCACACAGTCTCATGAACCCAGGTCTGTCTGATAACTCTAGAGTCAGGCAACCCTGAGTTCAAACTTCACTTCGGCCACCACTAACTAGCTGTGTGTCCTCGGACAAGTTAGTTAACTTCTCTGAGTTTCAGGTTTTCATCTATAAAATGGCAATAACTGAACTTATTTCATTAGGCGTGAATTAGAAGAGATATGTGTTAAAACACTTAGCACAATAACCAACACATAAGAGGTGCCCGATAAATGTCAGCTGTGACTGTCATCATTGCTGTTGATATTCCAAAGTCTCGGCTGTTACGCACCTTCCCCGTAACCTGCTGTGGGGGAGATGCTTTCTGGAGTCAGCGTGTCCCTGGGTAGAAAGAAAAGAGATTTTACTGCTGGAACCATGACAGTGTTACTGGTTAACAGTTCAAATACTAACGGGACAGGAGAACGGGGAACTCTAGTTTCCAGCCCCACAAGCCTCTGATTATTGTCTCCTCTCCTGAGATCCTCCCAGCCACAGGGGATGCAGCCGTCCTCCCTTTGGAGAGTGGTTGGAAGCTCTACCCTCACCCAGGGCAGCCTCCTCATGGAGCTATTTCTGCCTCCTTTGCCCATGAACCCGCCTGAATGGAGTGTATTTCTAGGAAACAGGAGCTGCCTTTGCTCTCAAGAGCCACATCTATCAATCGGTGATGGGTCCTGAGGGTCCGCATTGCCCTCCGGTCTCGTGGATGCACACCTCCCCGATAGCTTTCTGGTTTTGTGTACAGATGTTTCCAAAACAGGCATACATGCAGCTTTATGTGTGCTTCTGGGCTCACGTGCAAATGGGCTGGGGGCTGGCAACACCCATGGCAGCAACAGCTCAAAGACGCTTTTTGTCCATTGCATTCCACACCTGGGCGGGGCCCCTGCCTGCTGGTAAGTATTGACTCCCTGCACTTCTCCACCTACATCTTGGAGTGTTCTTTCGGCAGAAATTGCAAGTGCTGCTATCTTGAGTGTGAAGTTCGAACCCTGGCACCCAGCTGTTCTCAGCATATCTCTTGGAGACAGGGTGTTTCAGCTCACAGACTGACCTCATGACAGCTGTGACAATAAAAGGCTGAAAGAGGTGGGGAACAGGCAGGCCCTCTAAACCACACCTTGGTTTCAGCACTTTTGGATGCTCACAGATCTTTCCAGCATCGTCTGCCCTCTTGCTTGGCTGGACTCTTGCACAAGACCTGGCTGCCCCAGCTTAGTCTCTCCGAAAAACATGTTCAGCCCCCTCCAGAGAAACTCAAAACACAGACACTCCTTATGCATTTTCCTGGAAACATTCTATAGCTCCAGCCTGGGAAAGCTTCCAAAAGTTTCCCGAACCAAAGATAATAATAATAAAAAAAAAGAGGTGAGGGAGGGGAGAAGCGTGGGCAAACGCTCCTGGTGATTAATGTGCAAGGGAACAGACTTGGATTGTAGGGAAAGGAAAAAGGAAGGGTTTTTCAGGTCAATTTAAACATTTGTGCTGTTTTCTTTAAAGGCAATTTAAAAACAGTTGGCCTCCCCAAAGCGATCTTTTGGAATCTTCCCAGAGGGCAAAAACTTACCCTTCCTTCCACCATCTGGAAAGTCTTCACACCAGAGGCCACACTCATTCCTGAGCTCTGGCTTTAGGACTTTCCCAACCTTCCAAGATTCCGTGCCCTCCCTCACCCAGCTGACCTCTAAGGAGTTATGTTTGCTCCACTCCAAGCAGCTGCATTCCAGCTGTGGAGCTATTAGGAAACATTTAGGAATCCTCTGGCTGGAAAGGTAAATGAGGAATATGTCTTAATGACAGCTGAAGGCTGGCTAAAATCTGTAAACAGAGAAGCACAAGGAACAAATTCTTGACTTAGGGTTCCCTTTACAATTCTGTTGTGCAGAAGAGCCAGAAGTTAGCTGACAGGAAAAAAAAAAAAAATTCTAAGTGGCTTTATAGATAAAAGTGATGACCAGCCTGACTCCCCCACTGTGAAATGCAAGAAATGAAATTCAAACATATTGGTGAAGATTCGAAAATATTTTCACTTACTCATGATCTCTCATCTTTTTCATTAAAGCACAACATCTTGTTCGAAGCAAGTCTTTGGAACAACAGAGTAAAAAGAACCTTAATGTAGGCATTTGCCAACTGATCTTGACTACGGCTGGCCGGTTGTAGCTGCCATTTAGAGGCAGAAGATGGAGTTCCCTGCCCTTCCAAAGATGGTGTCTTTGCCTGAGGATGCAGACGGAGACGGGGGGCTTCCTAGACCAACGAGGATCCTTAAAATACACAAAAGTTGGCCAGACAGGGCAGGGCTGAGCAAATGGCTTTTTAGGCAGCTGAAGCCCTCAGCAACTGTCAGAACAACTGCCACCAAGCTCTCCTGGTTGAGGTTATAGGGAGTGCTGCAGCATGAACTTTATCTTCTGGGACTGCATGTGGACACTCAGGTTAATGACAGTCCACCTCACTAGCTTGTGCTGGAACAGCCGGCAGCAGCTGCCTAGCTCCACACTGTCTTATCCGAGCCGTTTAATTACCCGGCTCCTTGAGATTCCGCACCTTTTCACGAGCGCCGACTGCCAGCCAGCCAGCCAGACAGTGACAATTAACCCACCATCGCCGGCAGGCTTTGAGGATCCAGTGTCCAGGGTGGGGAACCCCCTGTCATCCTCCATTAATTCCTGGTGCTGAAAGCAGATATGGAAAATTAGCAGGAGAGGGGGTAGCCTGTGTCCCGGGGGGCTTCCCAGCTACAGTGAAAGCCTCTCTCTCCCAACTTCTTCCTGCTCCTGTCGGCCCATTTCAAACACTCCCCACTGCCCACCTTTTAATACCTCCAGGGCCACCGCTGCCACTGCCACCTCCCTCACTGGCCCAGCTACCCGCTTCTCAGCCAGTCTTTGCAGAGTGCAGCCTCCATGGTTGCCACGGAGTGTCCCTCGCCCCACTGCCCCCAACAGTACCCCTTGGGGCTTTGATATCCTACAAGGAAAACCCTAGGAAACCCCAAAACATTTTCCCTCCCGAAGACAATGGCTTCTAGGGGCTGCACCAGACACACTCACGGCACCCGAAATAGACTCATTGTCCTCTTGCACAACATCCAGGAATTTGGTGAAACTCATCATTTTTCAGGTTACCGATAATGCAAGTTTGGAAACTGAAACAGGAAGGAACACAGGCTGAAAAAGCTTTTATCCAGCCCACAGCATTTCTCTCTCCAGATGCAAGATCGTTTTTTTTTTTTTTCCTTTCCAGCAGTACTTCGGTGGGGTTAAAATTAGCTGGCAGCATTCTGGTCACATGCTAGACAACAAAACAAAAGGGAGTTATTCCCCCTGCCGCTCCTGAACTGGCCCACAACAGACCTTTCTAATCCACGGATTTCTGGGGAGCTGGCTTTGCAGGCCTTGTTATCAAGGGACCACACCACCGCCCCCACTCTGCTGTCATCCCTTCTGGAACAGAGCAGAGCGCGGACAATGTCGAAGCTATTTGGAATCTTGGAGCTTGCCTTAATCAGGGAAGTCACTCAAGGGTCCAAAATGGTTTTTACAACCATTCCGCTCACTCCACGTGGAGTGACAGGAAAGATGACATCTCAAATATGAACATGGGCATCCACTGACTTTGGGGGCATTTGGCTGCTCTTGGCATGATTAAAACATAAAAATAATACATCCGAGTTATAGGTGGCAAGCATTTAGGATAGATTCTTTATCTCTGGACCTTGATGATAGGGGCATGCTATGATGTGCTTTGTTCTTCCAGCTTAAAACTGTCACCAGAAGCCCTGGATTAAAATGCAGCTTCTGATTCACGCGCAGTCAGGAAACATGCCTTGTGCTCAGTGCAGAAACATGTCCGTCAACCTGGGAAAGGAATCACCACCACGAAATACGCTTTTGGCTTGCCAAAGCTTAGCAGCTGCGAAAGCCAAAAACCCAGCTGCCTGGACTGTCTGGGGAAGGGTGGGGGTGCTTTCTTGATCACCTGATTTCTGCCTCCGACTCCAGTTTGATTCCAAGCCGAAACCCATCTCGAAATGTCTCGAGAGCCAACTGCTCCTAAAAATCACATTTTTAGCTAACCCTTCAGCTCTGGGCCTGCTGGCAAGGTGAAGCAGATGGCTTTTGTTGATTAATTTATTTATTGGGAAGGGGCTACTTTGGAATCAGGACATTCTAGCGAGACAGAACGCATCACCCTGGCCAGAGTTGTGGTGCCAATTGTGAGCAGGCACTCAGAGAGGAGGCAGGTTCAAAGAAATTGCAGCTTACACCCCAGGAACTTGGGGCATTTTCAGTCTTTCTCCTGCGCTAGCCTCTATGTCAGCCATGCACTTTGGAAGAAATACTGCGTCTGCCTCAACATTCTGTGGTATTCAAGGGTTTGTGTGAGCCCTTGAATGTAGGACCCGTTTTGTCAAAAGGGCTTCACAAACCAAACAGGCCTCTGACTTGTATCTCATGCTGAAACCCTCATTATACAGACAGACCCAAACAGAAATCCCCACTGCCTTAATGCCCAGCACATAAAGTCCTCTTTAATCAACATACACCATTTTGCAGTGGAACAGCCTCAAGGTGTTAAAAGTACATAAAGGTCTGAAAGCTGAAACCCTAGATAAACAGTGTGCTGAAATATATTTAGCAGAAAATATTGAAAACCACAGGAAAAATATGTCCCCTTCCTGGGATGTTAACGAAGTTTTTTAGATTCAGGAAACCTTCAGGAAATAGTGAGCTGAGAAGGAATACTGCTCACCTTTTTTTTACCCCCAATGTAAATAAATCACTAAACCTCTTTGGTTTCCATAGGCCTTGGCTAGAGTGGAATATTTCATTTTTTCCCCATTAAACAGGCCACCCGGAGAGTTGGCATTATGGGCCTGAAAATATACCAAATCTGAATGTGCTATTCTGTTTCTGTACATTAAATCACAAATGTGTTTCAAATAGCAGTTTGTGCAAAATGGGGGGCCGTGGTCCAGATTGGTGATGCCGGCAGCTGAAATCACAGAGTAAATGCCAGGTCTGTTTCACCTTGGATCAGCCAGGGTCTTATCTCCAACCGGAACAAACCCTCCGTCCTCCTTGCCCAAGGGATGTCACGTTCGTTTTAAAGCCCACGGTTCTAAGGGACTCGGGTTCCTGGGCTGCAATAAGATGCCTTCTGAAAGAGCCAGATCTCCTGCAGTCCCAGGTGGGGAGCCGGGAGCCAGACAGGCAGCCACTCTCTCTAAGATGGATGCTGCATGATGTAAGTGACTGGCTACAATATCTGGCATCCTTGCAGTTTTAAGTTGCCAGCTAAATATTATTAAAAAGATAAAATACACGCAAACTGTGCAGAATGTAGGGCCGCTGTGTTTACATCCGGGTTTTGATGACTCAAAGGCTTACACTTGGGCTTGCTGAAAAGCTCTATTAAAAACACAGCTTTGTGAAAACCCCCAGGGAGCAGGAAGAAAGGCGGGGCTCGAGATGGGGGGGAGGAGGAGGAGGGTGACCCACCCTAGGACAGGGCTTAGACATGTGCTCCCCGGCTGGCACTTGAGGCCAGGAAGGTGCTTGGAGGTGAACTTCCTCTCCGCTTCGGAACCGGAGCGGGCAGGGTTAACCGTTTTCCAGAACATTTATTTCCCCGTCTCACTGACTAGAGGGAGGAGGGGCGGGAGGGGGAGAGCGAGAGCCTGCCGCGCTGAGAGGCTGCGGATCACAAGGCCATTCTGATAGCCTCCTGTCCCCATGGCAACTGCAACGGCATTTATCAGTTCCTTCTGCGCACAGGCACAGCAAATCTGCATTGCACATGGCAGGCTTCCAGCATTTCAAATGAAAGAGCACTTTGAACGGCTGCCAAGTTTGGAAGGAGCAGAACTGTCAGGGCTGCTTAAAGCTGGCAGTTTATACTGGGGAGGTTTTCGCTTCCCAGAATCCTCCGGGCCTGGCGAGCTGCCAAGTACTTAGCGGAAGCTAAAAAGTAACTCGCTCCCCTCCCCTCCGCTCCCCTCCCCCTGCTCAGGCTCCCCCTCCACGCTATTCACCGCAGTGCTCTCAAAATTTTCCACATGTCCTGTGTCACCAGTGCAGACTGTACAATGAAAACCAGAACGCCGGCTGCCCACGGGCTTTTATTAATAATGGGGTGGGGGTGGGGGGGAAGGTTGGGATCAGACACTGACAGACGGGGCACCGGGTCTCCGCTGTACCTGCCATAACCCCATAACCACTGGGTGTGAACGTGTGTGGTGTGTGCGCCTTTCAGCCATAAAAATACATTAATAAAAATAAAAATAAAAGCAGCTTCAGAACTGTAGACACCCTGAGTACTGGGGGAAGAGGGGTGGGTTTCGGTTGGATGGTTTGGAGCTGTATTTAGGGTGGGGAATGGACGTCTTGCAGGCAGCTTTGTTCAGATCCAGCCTTTCTAAGAGCTGTGGGGAAGAGGGTTGTTATTGAGAGCTGAGCCCGTTTCTGGAGCTTTCCTTGAATCTCTCAGATGTCGTTGTGGAAGCTCTGAGGCCACCGATAGGGAGGGAGTTTGGAGATGGTTTTCAATGGAAAGTTTACCAGATAACTTCTGACTGTCATGCACAGCCCAGAGCACAAGGGCTTCTATGGGCAGAAAGTGGAAATTGGCCCATTTAAAAAAAAAAAAAAAAAGAAAAGAAAATCTACACTGAGATCAAGGGCTTGAGCTTTACTTTCCAGTACAAATAAAATGAAAATTGTCTGCCGCTTAGGCAGTTGGATAGAGTTCAGGAAAACTATGTCTGGCATTAATTCCAAAGTGGAGGTTTTGGTTCAAGCGAGGCCCATTAATTTCAGTAAACTGTTTTCACTAGTCCAGACCCCGCCGTGCAAGGACTATTTATTACCTTTTGCTAACCTGATGTCTGCAGAGTTGTAAAGCAAGGGGGAAAAAGATCCAGGGTGAAGATATCTACATCTTGCATCAAATGAGTTTTGCACTTCCCTTTGGGGGCCATGTTTTATGGGGAGTTTTCTATCCCAGGCTTTTCTTGATCCGTGCCAATTTAAAAAAAATCCATTTTGCAATGAATTAGGGAAAAAAAATCCTGACGGAGAGGAATCTGTCGAGAACAAATACCCATCTCCTGCCTCCTTCAGAAGGGCACCACCCAGCCACAGGGATATTTTGTGTGCCTCTCCTCGGCTTCCAAGCTGCGGGTCCAGTGCAAAGCCCTGACATGATTCACCCTGAGGATCAGGTCTAAAATACACCAAGACAGTCAATTTTGGCATTCGTTCTCCCTTAGGAATTTTACTAGCTGCCTTAGAAAAGCACATAAATTACTTCCCCCTCCCTCTCTTTTTTCCATGCCTCCTCTCTTCATCGCCCCCCCCCCAAGTCCATCTTGGTGTCATTTCAAAGAGAAGGATGAAAAGCAGGGATTTGTCAGGCAGTCCGATTTGAGTGTGTCTTGCCAGGCCCCAGCGCGCGCGCGCGCGCGCACACACACACACACACACACACACACACACACACACACACCCACCAGCTGAGAATGTTAATCAGAATTAAAAGCCAGTCAGTGCTATTAAAGCATCAAACATGAAGACCTAGAGAAGGAGAATATGGGGGTGGGGGCAGAGGGAGTGGGAATGAAATATATTTCAGTCCTCTGCCCTGACTTCCTAAAATAAAGGAGGGGAGAGGTAACAGTAGACCCGATTTGGTCAGCTTGTCAAATGTCAAATGTCAAATGTATTGGTCTTTCCTTTTAACTACCCTTCATCTACACACACACACACACACACACACACACCCACACCCGCCACACACACACACCTCGCCCCGCCCCAACACCGTCAAGTTTTGTGCTATTCCCAAGTGTGATTAATCTCTGGCAGAGGCCAGAAACAGGAGTAGGTTTCTTGGCTGCCCGTTCTGATAAACAATCTGTTCTTGGGAAGAGTAGGTGAAGGGGCTGGGGCTGGGGGCGGGGGACGGTGTAGTTTGCGGGCATGATGGGGGGTGGAGGGAAGAAGTAGGAGGGGAGGGGGCGGTCGGGAGGCTGGCCCCTGCTAGCCCTTGCAGTGGCCCGCCCTCCCAGAAAATGGCAGTGTCGCTCCTTCACTCCTTCGGGGGGCGCGTGGTTTGGGGGTGGGTCAGGTTTCCTGCCCTTAAGAATGTCAGCGGACAGTGGATCTTTTCTTGCTGCCTGTTGACAACGTCCAGGGACCGTGAGAGGGACACCTGGGGCTCCGGAGCGGGAGGGGAGGAGAGGAGAGGGGAGTTTGCGCGCCTCGAGGGTCCCAACGCTCTGGGTTCTGGGCGTTGCAGACCAGGGGCGCGTGTGTGCGCAAAGACTGCTTATCCCAAAGGGAAACCGCGGCAGCTGCAGGGAGGGCTGGGTGGGGACGGTGGTGGTAAGAAGTGTTTTAAAAGGTGAACAGGGAAAGCCAGAAGCTGTTCAAAACAAAAGGAGAGACTGTTTCGCGGCGTCGGAGGTCGCTGGGATCGGAACTCGGGCAAGAAAGCTGGCTGTGGATTTTGCAGTGGGTTTATTGTGTGGGCGGGCGACCAGGCAGAAAGCGGGAATATGAAAAAGTGGGGAGGGGGAGAGTTGGCAGTAAAGGGAAATCAGTACCTACAAGGCTGCTGCACGGCTGGGAAATGTCACCAAGGAGAGTGCTGTGGCATCGAATAAAAGATGAATAATCGGCTACCTTTTGCAAAAGCAATGTAAAAATATTAATAAAGGTGAGACAGACGCTTCTTCTCAGCCTGAAAAGCAAATCCATTTCTCACTTTTTGCCTCTCCTCCCCACCCCAGCACACAACGCACACACATACACACAGCTCCTGTCTGCCCTGCATCCAAGAAGCCTGGGCTAGGCTCGCTTTCGTTTGGATTTAATTACTTGAAAATGCTGAACAAAAACCTGTAATTACACCCTTAGTCCCTGCCACTCAGGCCCAGCACACTTCCTGCCTAGTTTTGTTTTTTTAAAGAAGAGGTCATTGCCTCTTTTCTTTCCAAATTGGCCAAAACAAAAAAGTAAAAGCCCCAAATAAATCCAACTACTCTTGAGCATCTCTGCCACCACCAGGGATTTGGGGAGCGGAAATCCTTGTCTCTCTAGAGGAGAGGAGAAGAAAACAACCTAACCTTGCTATTGTCTTGCTCCAGCTTTTAGGACTAGTGGCAGTCACTGCTTATTTGTCTGTCAGCCCAGAAGGACACGGGTGCTAGGCTGGCTCACCCAAGGAGGTCACCCTCCAAGGGCAAGATGAAGAGAATGGACAAGGCTTAGCTGCAGGTCTGGCTGTCCACCTGTTTTACCTGGAAGGGCTTAGCACTGGAAAAGGAGATTCATGACACTGGCTGCCTTTCTACCGCCCTGAGCATTAACGTATGGAATTTCACAGCAAGCCCCTGAAGGAAGGACAGAGAACAGGTTTTAATATGGACCTTTGACAGGTGAGGGAATGAAGGCCCAGAGAGAATAAATAGATTGCTCTAAGTCAGTCATGTGGCTGGAGGGTGTGTTGAACAAGCACTACCTCTCATGACTTTTGGGCTATTGCATCAGGAAAGTAGGACACCTAGGAGGAAATGGAAGCTTCTAGATCCTAGCCTGGAGCCAGTCCAGCTTGGTTCATCCAGCACTAAGACAGAAAGTGATCATTAAATAAATAGTTGAATAACTGAGGCAATGGTAAATGGAAGGGCCCAAGTTAAGAAGTTGAGAAATGGAAACCCACCAGGCCACCTGGCAGCCAAGTTTCAGCTTTGAAACAAAATGTAAATAATGAGGACAGTTTCACAAAGGGACCTATTAACTTAGATCCCCGGGGCCTGGCCAGTGAGGGGAGTTCAGGTTAAAGCATTGTGATCCTCTTGATGGGTTGGAGTTCGGGGACCTCCTTGTTTCCTGACTTTCCAGCTCCAATGATGCCTAGGCCAGGTTTGCTTGTCAGGGCTATAGGCCTGTCCTAGGCTGAAAGTGCTTTGAGGGCAGCAGCCTGCCATGGTCACCAAGTGGCCCTCAGCCCACATATAGGATAGTACATACTGGGTGAGTGTCCATGCAGTCAGTGTGACCTGAATTAGGTGAGAACCAAGGGTTGTTATTTGTGCGATATGATTTTGGGATCTGGAAAGAGGCTCCTTCCACTACAAAATGTGCTCTCTTCATTTTCTTCCTTCCCCTTCATCCTTTAACCTGCGGTCTTTCTCAGGTGCGTATAGTTAAAATGCAGCTATCCTTGGTAAGGGTAGCTTAGTAAGTTCCTAACTACTTCAGTGAGTTCTAGCAGATTTTCCTCTGTCACCTCTGCCTAGGACCAGGTATAGCAAAGCCATGAAGATCTGGGCTTGGTGTGGCTCATATCTGTCATCCCAGCAACTTGGGAGGCCGAGGCAGGAGGATCACTTGAGACCAGGAGTCCAAGACCAGCCTGGGTAACAAAGCGAGACCCTGTCTCTGTAAAAATGGGAAAATAGCCTGGTGTGATGGCACACACTTGTAGTCCCAGCTACTCTGGAGGCTGAGGCAGGAGGATCTCTTGAGCCCAGGAGTTCAAGGTTGCAGTGAGCCATGATCACACCACTGCACTCCAGCCTGGGTGACAGAGTGAGACCCTGTCTTTAAAAAAAAAAAAAAAAAATCCAGGAAGAGAAAGAAAGGTCTCAAGGGACGCCAGGGAAGCATAGCTACCCAATTTTGCTCCAAAGCTGCTTGGTGACTGATTTTAACTCCAAAATCACTGGTGCTAATTTATGTATAAGCTTACATATATTGGGACATTAACCTGTAAACTCCTGTGGTGACAGAGGTTTCACTTTCTTACATCTGGGACCCTAGAAAGGCTAGCAGCAGCGGGTGGGGTAAAAGAAGGAATGCCAGGTTTACAGCCAGATAGCCTGGTTTCCAGTAATTCTGGACCACCTCTGGATCCGCTTTCCTCACCTATACAGGAGGTTGATGAAAGTAACACCTACCTCACAGGGTTGGTGTGGGGATCGGTGAAATGTCTGGGAATGCACTTTGGAGCCCTGGACAAATGTTGATCATTGTATTGTTAATAATCTCTTACATTTTATTAAGCACGTTATAATATTGTCTTTCACGCAGACCAATGAGACAGGCAAAGGAGGCAGTGTAATTGTTCCTATTTTAGAGATGAAGCTGAAGTTCATCTGTTCAAGGTCACACAGCTATTTAGGGTCAGCCAAGTCCAAGTTGAACAATATAATGTAAATATGTACCCAAATGCCAAGCACCCTCCCTTCCTCCCTCTGAGTTTCGAGTTAAACTACCCAGCTCAGGCAAGTCAAAATATTTGAAGGTCCTGGCCCATTCACCCCAATCAGGGACAACAGTGATGGCTGCCTCTTGTGTCCCAGACCTGACCTAGGAATGGTGAGGCTGCAGGGAGGGGTTTCCCGCTCTGAGGCCCCGCCTTCTGGTGGCCCCAGCAGGAAAGCGCCGGCGGCGACGGGTCTCCCAAGCCAAGCGGTGGAAATCCCCTCTGGTACAGGCCAGTGGGAACCGGCTGGCACTCCTCCTTCCAGCTGAGGGAGGCCCAGGCGCGCACCCGGTGGGGTGGAGGGTCGGGGTTGCGGGGGGAGGGGTATGCACACCTGTGGCCTTGCTGGCCATCCTGCCAGGCTCTCTGCCTACTCTTGCCGCCCAAGGCTTCCTTCCTCGGCACCCCCCTTTTTGGGTGTATTTTTTTTTAACCCAACCTGGTCAGTGAATAGCATCCTTGTCTAGCTCTTATCCCCTTTTTTCCTCTATCTAGGCCTGGTCCCTGGGTGGCTCATTCCAGGGTTCCTTTATTTTTGGACCTAAAAAACACACCAGCTTTTGCTGAGGACAGCACTGGGCTCCCCGGTGTCCTGGCACGCTGGCAAGGAGAGGAAGCGGGGAGGAGGCAGGAACCAGACGCGACTCCCCGCGCCTTTCTTCCCTTCCCTGTACCCCGCCCCTCCAGGAAGAAAGCAGTCAGAGATCTGATCGCTCGCTGTGGCCACGGTGCCAGCACCAACCACCACACCCGCCCTTCTTTTCCTTCCACCCGTCTTTGCACGGAGCGCCCGGCTGCCCGTGCGCCCCAGGCTGGGCAGGTCCTGGCGGGCGACGCAGGCTCCCCTCCTCGGAGTTTCTCAGCGAATCACGCTGTTCCTGGGATTTCATGCTCGAGTGGTTCTTGTGTAACCCTATGCCCTGGCCTAAGTTAATACTTAGAAAAAAAAAAATGCCAGGATTAATCCTTCAGGGAAAGGCAAACACTTCCGCCACGGAACCGGCCTTGGAGTAAATGTGTAAATCACCTTGTTGTCTCCATTCCCCGACCCTCCACAGCCCCTTTGCGCGCCGAGAGCCGCTTTGCACCCCTGCTTTGCGCCCTTGGGGTTCCTGGAGCGGAGATCCGGGGTCCCGGAGAGGCCAGAGGAGGGCCCAACCTAGACGTTTGTTTTCATCTACTCCGAGGCAGCTCTCGCAGGCCGACGATCCTGCTTACCGCGGGGCTGTGTGTTACCAAAAAAGGCCTTTCTCTCTCCGGAGCGCTTGGCGGCGCGCGTTGCAGCGGGGTGACGCGAGGTACAGCCCGGGCCTCCTCGAAGGCTGAGCCAGCTGGTTGCAGGGATGCCAGGCCAAGAGCACCCACCCCCACCCCCATCCCCGCCCCATCTCTGCCACAAAACGGCGGGGTGAGGCTGCTGGGATCTGCGAAGGGCGTAGGCACCTTGCAGCCTTTTCACCCCTGTGGGCTATGGCGCTCCCGAAAGCCCAGGAAAGCTGACCGTTTGCTCCAGTTTAGAGCCTGGTTCTCTGAGAATGCTAGCTCAGATGGCAAGCTGGAGGAAAACAGCGACAGAAGGAAGGAACTTTGGGAAGACAGCACGGCTCTTTCGTGCCCTGCTCTCCTAGTCTCCCAGACCCCACAGAGCGAGCTCCCACTCCACCACCCCACTAAACCGGGGTCAGTTCCTTTCGACACTGGTCATAGTATTGTCACATGGGGTTTTTCTCGAGGGGAGGGGGGAATCCATCTCCAAATATTGGAGTTCTTGCCTCTCACCATCTCTGTCACATCCCCAAAGGGCCATTGCAAACAAGCAGTTAAGCAGTTTATCACCACAAATGATGGTGATTCTTTGGGAGGGGGGCGGGAGGGTATGGGGAGAGCTGTGCTTTTTAAATAAAGGATTACGAGACTGTTATGGAAGTCTGTTTAAATGCACGTTGATTTCTAACTCTGTGTCTGAAGGCACCCCGGCATGTATGTGTGTATATATGTCTCCTTTAGTAACAGCGAAGACAGACAGACAGGGAGATGGAGACATATGTGTATGCATACCAAACATAATACTATGACATAGAATCCAACTTGCTTTCTCTAGCAGGCTGGCTAGAGGGTTGTGGCTAAGTTGCTATTTCCCCAGTATTTTTGGTTTAATAAAGGGAAGGGCTGAATAAATATTAATGTAAAGAAATGGGCCAACCAGTCAAGCCAAAGCTAAGGAGCCTGGGGCTGGTGGGGACGTCAAGCCATTTCCCAGCCCTATGTTTTGACTCACTCCAGGGTAGCTATGGTGTGGGGAGGGCTGAAGTCTGTGAGGGTGAGGCAATGCTCCTGGAGCAGCTCTTTGCAGAGGAATCACTGCTCCAAGCCAGAAGGCCAGAGAAAGTTTATTACTGCTCTGGAGTGCACAGTGAGCTCACTGTTTTGCAAAAACAGAAATCTGGCTGCTTTGAGATGAAAGAGGGGCTCCCTAGGACTCTTCCTTCCCCCTTTCTCCCTATCCTTAAAAACTCCCCTTTCCTTTGCACTTGGGGCCCCAGAATGAGTGAGAGATTGGGGTGTTGGGGAGTGTTGCATAGGGGAATAGGTTCTGGAGGTCAAGTGTCAAAAATAAATATTTCTTGTTGCTTCAACAGAACTTTATTGCAATTAGTAATCGTAGTGATAAGAGAATAATGATGCATACATTTTATGCAATTTACAAAGTACTTTCACGTGTTAACCAGCAAAACACTAATATCAATACTAACAACAACCAACACTTACAGACAGCTTCCTGTGAGTCTGACACTGTCTATTTAGATTACAGTCTGTGGCAGTGGCAGATCAACAACTTCTGTATCTGGAAGAACTCGGTGGCACAATCTGCTTGGAAGGGGAGGCTGGGGGTTGGTTATAAGATACATGGTTTGCATAGTGCTTTACATAAGATTGTATGCAATACCAAATGAGGGAAGGGTGATAGGAATTTTGAGCACCCCAAACCACCTTTGGGAGCCTAAGCTTATCAAAGCCACCTCTCAAATCAGATTTACTGGATTCAAATCCCAGGTCCATCTCTAATGGCTGTAGGCAAATTATGTGGCCTCTCTACTTTCCTAGTCTGTAAATGGAGTTAACAGAATCTGCCTTATAGGTAACAGTAAGGGCTTAATAATATAGATGAATACACCCTTAATAATATAGATAATATTAAGGGTGATGCAAGTAAACCATCTAGTGCACTAGGCGTCTGTCTCACAGCAAGTCTCAGTAAGCATTACCACCTGTTACGACAAGAAACAAATCGAAATCTCAAAAAACCCTAATAAGTTGCAAGCTCTCATTCCATTTTATAGATGGAAAACAGAGGTTATATAACTAATTAGCTCAAGGTCGAAAAACCAGTAAGTGATAGGAAATTCCAACCCACTGGGTCAGACTCCAGAACCTGAGATCTCATTATATTGCCTTCCGTCCTCCAGCCTTCCCTGGGATTATCTCAATTTTCATGAATGGGGGGGCGGGGGGGAAGCAGACAGAACAATTATAAGAATTAGTTGAAATGCTCCAACTAGAGCTATGACCAACATATCTGTTCTGCAATAAGTAATCATGGTAAGCAGTGATCTTGTAAGGGAAATAAAATCATGGCTTCCTCATTCTTCTGGGGCACTGTGGAATGAGATCACAGCATGTGAGAAGGAACTTTGAAAACTGCCTGCTTTACAAAAAGCGATCAGTGTTATTAAATGCTGCCCCACCTTCTTTTATCAAACCCTAAAAAAACCACTCACCTGTTTGGCCTCTCTAGCACCTCCCCCTCTCTGCCCTCAACTGCAGCTGTGCGCATCCAGTTGCCTGTTTTCCTTAAAGGCCTCCGGGTGCTCGTATCTTCTTTAGACGTTCAGCCAAAATTTTTAGAGTGCGGCTGGGGGGAGGGGTAGCTCACCCTGAATTCATTTAGCTCCATCGGTGAAGCTTGGGTCCCTAAACCAGGGGACAAAAACAAATTGAAAAGACAGTTTCTGGAAGATTGGAAGATTAGACAGCTAATTTTGCAAGTGCTTTGGCATCCGTGCCGGGGGGGGGGGGGACGAGGAGGGGCTGATCGCAGATGAAATGAATAATACCTTATACGAAATTCACAGCGAAAAATCCTGAGACAGGACATTTAAATTCACTGCCGAGGGTGTGGTGGCGAGCGGGGATCAGACACGACGCTTGTGGTTCTTAAATACGTTTTTACTTGGGAAAGCCGGGCAGGGAAAGGAAAGGTCATCGTCTGTTTAATTTCCACCCCCAGCCCCGGACTTCCAGCATTAGCTCGCCCGGCCTCAGCTGTTGTACACACACGGGCGAGGGGGGAGGGGAGGGCGGAGGCGCGGAGGAGGGGCCGGCTGGGAGGAATCTGGGCGTCCTGCCGCGCATGCGCCTTTCCCGAGCAACAAGTGGGCTCCACAGACAGAGGAAGTGTAAGGGGGGGTGGGGGTGAACTGGTGCAGAGCATGGCGGTGACGTCAGCGCTCCGCCCGGGCGGCATCCCGCGCGGCCAAGCCGGGGACAGCGCGAGCCGCAGCCGGAGCAGGAGCGCCGAGACGCGCCTCCGGAACGTAGAGTAACAATCACAACCCCACATTCCGGGCGAGCGCAAGCACGAGCGGGAAGGGATGCGACCCGGGCCGAGGCGCCGCGCGAGCGCCCTGCAGCCAACGTGAGCGCCTCCAGCCGCGGCGGCCCGGGCGCCGGCCAGGCCTGGGGGCGGCGGGAGCCTGCGTGCGTGCCCTCCTCTCCTCTAGTGCGTCCTGGAAGCGGTGGCCGCGGCGGCTCCCTCCGGCGTGCAAACCCTGCCGCCGCCAGCGGAACGGCCGACGCTGCGCAGGGGAGAAGGTCCTCTCTCGGCTGCCACCCCCTCCCCCGGCCCTCGGGGAAGCAGCGGCTTCAGCAAGATTGGACCCGGGACCGGGTAGCACTGAACCCTCTAGCCCTCGTCCCAGGGAGCCCGTCGGGGAGAGGACGCAGCTCGTAGGGGGGCCCCCAGGGGAAAGGAAGAGAGCCCCCTTCGAGCTTCCAGCCACTCCGGGGAGGGGGCCAAGAGGCAACAGCGGCCAGCACCGGGCACCCTCGCCCCCTCCCCCTGAGCCCGGAGCTTCCAGCCAGGGTCCGCGGCACCAGGAAGAAGGCGCCTGAGCTCTCCTCCTGACGAGACGACCGCAGTAGGAGGTGGGGGCGAGGAGCGGGCTGAACCCGTTCGCCGCCCAGGCGGTGGAGCCCCCACGGAGAGGCGCTGCGCCGGCGGTGGAGACTCGCGCTCCCTCCAGCCCCTGGGGCAGAACTTTCTCGTCCCCCCTCCTCCCTCCCCCGCAGTCGGACTCCCTCCCCAGCCGGCCAGTCCTCCCGGAGGAGAAGGCGCCGCGGAGACAGCCCGGGCGGGGGCCTACCTTCCCCAGGGCCGGCATCATGTCGGCGGCGCAGGTGTCCTCGTCCCGGAGACAGTCTTGCTACCTGTGCGACCTGCCCCGCATGCCTTGGGCCATGATCTGGGACTTTTCAGAACCCGTATGCCGCGGTTGCGTCAACTACGAGGGCGCCGATCGCATCGAGTTCGTGATCGAGACTGCGCGCCAGCTGAAGCGGGCTCACGGCTGCTTCCAGGACGGCCGCTCCCCCGGGCCGCCACCGCCCGTCGGGGTCAAGACGGTGGCCCTGTCGGCTAAGGAAGCGGCGGCGGCAGCAGCGGCGGCAGCGGCCGCCGCGCAGCAGCAGCAACAGCAGCAGCAGCAACAACAGCAACAGCAGCAGCAGCAACAACAGCTCAACCACGTCGACGGTTCCAGTAAGCCTGCGGTGCTGGCGGCCCCGTCCGGCCTGGAGCGCTACGGCCTGAGTGCAGCTGCCGCGGCCGCCGCCGCCGCTGCGGTGGAACAGCGCAGCCGCTTCGAGTACCCGCCACCGCCGGTGAGCCTGGGAAGCAGCAGCCACGCCACGCGGCTGCCCAACGGCCTGGGAGGCCCAAACGGCTTCCCCAAGCCAACACCGGAGGAGGGACCCCCAGAGCTGAACCGCCAGAGCCCCAACTCGTCTTCAGCGGCGGCGTCGGTGGCCTCTCGGCGTGGGACGCACGGTGGGTTGGTGACCGCACTGCCCAACCCGGGAGGTGGCGGAGGTCCCCAGCTCGCTGTGCCCCCCAACCTGCTGCCGCAGACGCTGCTTAACGGCCCGGCTAGCGCCGCGGTGCTGCCCCCACCCCCGCCCCACGGGCTGGGCAGCCGCGGGCCCCCGACGCCGGCTCCCCCAGGGGCTCCCGGGGGTCCTGCTTGTCTCGGGGGCGCCCCGGGCGTATCCACCGCGTCGTCGTCGGCGGCGTCGTCGACCTCGTCGACGGTGGCGGAGGTGGGCGTGGGTGCTAGTGGCAAGAGGCCCGGCTCAGTGTCGAGCACGGACCAGGAGCGTGAGCTGAAAGAGAAGCAGCGCAACGCCGAGGCCCTGGCCGAACTGAGCGAGAGCCTGCGCAACCGCGCCGAGGAGTGGGCCAACAAGCCCAAGATGGTCCGCGACACGCTGCTCACGCTGGCTGGCTGCACGCCCTACGAGGTGCGTTTCAAGAAGGACCACTCGCTGCTGGGCCGCGTCTTCGCCTTCGACGCCGTCTCCAAGCCCGGCATGGACTACGAGCTGAAGCTGTTCATTGAGTACCCCACGGGCTCGGGCAACGTGTACTCCAGCGCTTCCGGTGTGGCCAAGCAGATGTACCAGGACTGCATGAAGGACTTCGGCCGGGGCCTCTCCTCGGGTTTCAAATACCTGGAGTACGAAAAGAAGCATGGTTCCGGAGACTGGCGCCTGCTTGGGGACCTGCTGCCCGAGGCCGTGCGCTTTTTCAAGGAGGGCGTGCCCGGCGCCGACATGCTGCCCCAGCCCTACCTGGACGCCAGCTGCCCCATGCTGCCCACGGCGCTGGTAAGTCTAAGCCGCGCCCCCAGCGCACCCCCGGTAACCGGGGCCTTGCCGCCTGCCGCGCCCTCGGGCCGGGGCACAGCCGCCAGCCTGCGCAAGAGGAAGGCGTCCCCCGAGCCCCCGGACTCGGCCGAGGGCGCGTTGAAGCTGGGCGAAGAACAGCAGAGGCAGCAGTGGATGGCGAACCAGAGCGAGGCTCTGAAGCTCACCATGTCGGCCGGGGGCTTTGCGGCGCCGGGACACGCGGCAGGGGGTCCGCCCCCGCCACCCCCACCCCTGGGACCGCATGCCAACCGGACCACCCCGCCCGAGTCAGCCCCCCAGAACGGTCCATCCCCTATGGCCGCCCTCATGTCGGTGGCAGACACTCTGGGCACGGCGCACTCGCCTAAGGATGGCAGTTCCGTGCACTCTACCACTGCGTCCGCGCGGCGCAACAGCAGCAGCCCAGTCTCGCCGGCCTCTGTGCCAGGGCAGCGCCGCTTGGCATCACGTAATGGGGACCTGAATTTACAGGTGGCTCCCCCGCCGCCTAGCGCCCACCCAGGCATGGACCAAGTGCACCCCCCAAACATTCCGGATTCCCCCATGGCCAACAGCGGACCCCTCTGCTGTACCATTTGCCACGAACGTTTGGAGGACACGCATTTCGTTCAGTGCCCATCCGTCCCCAGCCACAAATTCTGCTTCCCTTGCTCTAGAGAGAGTATTAAGGCCCAGGGGGCCACCGGCGAGGTGTACTGCCCCAGCGGGGAGAAATGCCCCCTAGTCGGGTCGAATGTACCTTGGGCTTTCATGCAGGGTGAAATCGCGACTATCTTAGCTGGGGATGTTAAAGTGAAAAAGGAGAGAGACCCTTGAACCACAGGGCAGCCACCTCCTTTGCCCTAGACCAGCTCCTCTCCAGTGCAGAGGGCCCCTCCCCCACCCGCCTCGACCCTCTCCCTTCCCTCACCCCCAAACTGTAGAATTGTGAATATAAGAAACTGCAAAAAGTTAGTCTTATGTATAGACATTATTTTCGTCGTATGTTTCTATATTTTGAAACTAAGGTATGTAACTTCTTCATTTGAAGGATAAGCTGGTTTGTGTTTCACAGTATAATGGTTGGGTCATTTGCATCATATTCGTTAGCATTTATTTGGTGGCAGAATGTTTGCCTAGGTACAGAATTAATAGCCCTTAGCAAGGACTGCTGCTGGTGTGTATTTTTGTAAATGTTATGCATTCTGAAAGGAAAAACACACACAAAAGAAAAAGACTTTTTTTTTTGCCAAGGCCAGTGTTGCTGCCTAAAAAAAAAAGATGCTATAAAATGGTGAAAGCTTCTTTCTAAACCGCCCCAAGTGTTGAAGTCCTCACTTTATTTTGTTCTGTTGTTCTGTTTTCCTGTTTTGTTTGCAAAATGGTAAGGGGGGAATTGGGGAGGATGGGGTGTTTTTTGTTGCAAGTTTGTGAGGGGAAAATGTTTTGGTTTGTTTCTACTGACCTGAATGTGTTGGATCTTCACGTGTTGTTTTGTTTTTGCTTTGTCGATGCACGGATGCTTTTGAACAGTAGAGCGAAATGCTAGACATGGAGAACCTGCTCTGTTTGTCCTTTATACATTTCTGTAGTTAACAGAACACTGTAATGTGCCTTGGAGCTTAGTAACTTGTAATAAATTCAATTGATATTAATTCTGTCCCGAGTCAGCAAGTGTGTGTCTTTCTAGGGCTAAGGCCACACAACTCCAATGTAGGGAACACCCTCCCTACCGCCAATACTGTACGCAAACGCTGGTGCCTTTGAAAGCCCTCGGAGTGGCTGGTGAGGAAGGCCCTGTGCTGCCTGCCAGCTCCTCCCCCTCAGCACTGGACTATTTACATTCACCTCCTGGGGAGGTGACAGTTGCTGACTAAGCCATTTCTGTTTACTGTTCAGCATCTCCCCCCCACCCCTACCATGCGCACCCAGCTGCAAATGGCTTTGTCAGGAATGCTTTTTGGTGCCTTGCCCTGTGGCCACGAGTATATGCTGATGCCCAATGCAGCTGTGACTTGACAAGAAGGGGGGAAATCTTGAAAAAAGCTAGGGTGCTTTGCCTCTTAGATACAGCAGAAATCAGGTTTTGCATATTTAATACAAAAGTGTCGCCTGTCCCCAGCCGGGAGAGTCCCTAGCAGCTTCCAGCTGATGCCTTGGAAAAGCAGTTTTCACCTCATTCATTGCACGTTTTTTCTTTCCCCTCTTTTTAGTAAGTATTTCTAAGGGGAGAACACACAGTTGATCAGAGAGAGTTTCAAGGGATGAGGAAGGGGGAGGGGGAACCTCAAGCCCAGTTCCTGAAGTAAAGTTATAACACCAAATAAAACCCATTCCTACTGAAGATATGCAATCATTCATCTAATCAGCTTTTTGGCGGCATTTGGGAGGTATGGGATGGGGCCAGAGGACTGTCATGCCCTTTAGACCTCAGAGCCCTGTGGGTTGAGACCAGACAAGCCCTCCCAGTGGTAGGGGAAGGCAAACAAACCAGGTTTGAACCTTGTGCTTTCCTGGGAGGCAAACAGAAGATAGAAAACAGGAGGGAGGAAGCAAAATAAAACCCAGTGATCCTATCTGAAATTCATTCCTGGCCACACCCCATTCCTGGGCGGGCTGAACGGGGCCGGGGGATGGTCCCCAGGAAGGCCGAAGGAATATGTGAAGAAACTTGGCGCCCCCACTCCACTCCCATCAAAGAGGGAGCGGGAGGGCAGGGAGATGGGTATGGGTGCAGGCACGTTTGGGGAAAATCAAATCACCGGTTAGCAGAACACCAGTGTGGAGGTTGGATTGGTGTTTGGACTTGTTGATAATAATACCCTTTTAATTTCTGTTCCTGCTTTGCCACCACCATCATTGAAGTGGTGGAAAGCAGGACTCTGTGTGTGTGTGTGTGTGTGTGTGTGTGTGTGTGTGTGTAGGTGTGCGTGCATTCGTGGGTGTGGACAAATGGCAATATTGATGGATCTGCTGCAGCCTCTTAATCCTGGTACACGGGAGGGGCCTGTCTCACCTCTTTAAGAATCTCCCCACATATAAATAGATATTCCTGTCAGCTTCCTGCAAGTGTGTCCTTGCATTTTCATCTGCTGCCAAGTGTTGTATTGGTGCTTATGAGTCATGAAACCTATTTTCATCTGCAGGGGTAATTAACTTGGGGGCGATAATGCATAGCAGACTGTAGGAAGAGTTAATTCTAAAACCCATCCTCGCCTGGCTACCAATCACACATTTCACTTCAAGGCCTGGGTTGGCTTTTCTCATCAGCTCATTAATAAAAACCGAGTATGTTTCGTCTGGAAGATCCTCTAAGATGCTCCCAATTCCCACTCTCAATGCACATACTCTGAAAATGAGGAAAGCACCGCAGCCTGAGAATAGAGTGTCACAGGTGTAACTTCACTGCCACTGAATGAAGGAACAGTGGGTGTAGCCACAGCATTGAACTGTGCTCATGAATTCGGCTGTGTGGATTACCTTCCTCGGCGTGGACCCTGTGAGTAGTGGAGGCTGCAGCTGCGAGTCTGCCCTGTTATCAGACTCTGTGGGCATCTCCACTTCTGCCTGCTGCAACTGTGTCTTCGTGGCTATGGTATGTGCAGGAGCTTTCGGGATTACAAGACCCTTGATTCGCTAGTGCACACAGGTAGGAGAGGGGGCCTGTCATTAAGAGCTGAGAACGCCATGGTTTCTCCCCCTTCTCCTTGCTGGGTGCTGTTGTGCACAGGAGAAGCAGTAGCTGTAATAATGAGGCAGCCAGTTTGGTTTCAGTAAGGAAGCCTGACTTGATGAGACCTCGGGAGAGGAGGGAGGGAGTGGGAGGGAGAGAGCAGGTTGGGGTGGAACCCAGGTTGAAAGTGAATTATAATGGTGCAGTTAATTAAAGTTTACCATAGCTAGGGGCCGTTTATTAAACGGTGGCTCTCCCTTCTCTTTCTCTCTCTCTTTTTTTTTGGAACCATGTGACCTTTTTCTTCATTCTGACCCATTCAGCTGCTAGTCTGGTTGCCTTAACCAGTCTTGCTTTGATCCCTCAGCTAGATTCCCCTTTTCCTGAAGCTTTCTACCTTGCACACCTAGGAAGCATTTTTCCTCTCGGCCATGGGAGGGTTCTCGTGGGTCTCTGGATAAGCCTAGCTCCATTTATCTCCAATCCACCTGGGGTCTGCCCCCCACTCCCCCCACCAGCCCCTCTGCTGCCAACATTTAAAAATCCATGTTGTATTTATTTATTATTTTTTTCTTTTTTATTTCAGCATATTACAGGGGTACAAATGTTTAGGTTATGTACATTGCCCTTGCCCCACCCGAGTCAGAGCTTCAAGTGTGTCCATCCGCCAGACGGTGCGCACTGCATTCATTATGTGTGAATATACCCATCTACTCCTCGCACCCCCCATCTGCCCAACACCCGATGAATGTTATTACTATATGTGCACTTAAGTGTTGATCAGTTAAAACCAATTTGATGGGGAGTACATGTGGTGCTTGTTTTTCCGTTCTTGGGATACTTCACTTAGTAGAATGGGCTCCAGCTTTGTATTTATTTATATGCATCATTTGTGCTGTGAATCCATGCCGGATGTTTCCTTAAGTGAGTGTGGGGTAGGGCAATGAGGACTTCATTCAACAGCTTTGAGAGATTAGGGCCAATGGGGGCCATTTCTTGACCTTGATCTCTGAAGGCAGCACCATAGGAGATGCACCATCAGAGACAGCTCACCACAGCCCGTCCTATACATAAGACTCAAGGTGCGTTTTCACGTGCATCCAGCCTGTATGTAATGACTACTAAAAATCACTTTTGTTTTCTCTTATACTTCATCAAATCAAGGAAGCTGGCACTGGGAATGACCCTTACATTCATCTAGTGAAATGTTTTCTAAACCTTTCTAGGTTTGGAAACCTAGAAAAATCTAATAAAAAGTATGGCTCCTCCCCAAGAAAGTACAGGTGTCCATGTATACATAGATTTGCATACTCCCCCCTTCTTAATATAAGTTTGTTGTCTTTCTTTTTGAGTAGGTAATACATTCCTTTGGTTTGAAATTCAAAAGATGCGAAGAAGGGAATAGAGTACAACTGTAATGTCCTTTTCACAATCGGCCTCTCTGCCACCCACTTCCCTTCTGGGACACAACCAGTGTTACTCAATTTTTAAAAGGGTTTATGCACATCGAAAGCCCATCCATGGAACTTGGGGTTAGAACCCATGTCTAGGCCACCCACTTTGCAAAAATGAGGACCCCATGGCACAGAGAGGTAAAATAACTTGCCTGTGGTCACACAGTGGCAGAGTCTGGGCTAGATCCCGTTTAGGGAACTGCTATAACAGACATTTTTAAAAAAAATTTAAGGACACTTGGCTTAACTAGAGCTTTCTATGAGAAGGAGTGATGATGAGGTGGGCAAAAGGGGAGTGAGTTCCTGGTAGGGTGGGGTTCATTGTTGTTACTCAGTCTTAGAGGACTGGGAACAAGCATTTGTCCCTTGTAGCCATGTCTTTTGGGGAAGGGAATGCTCAGAGAAATTTCTAGATTTCTGACTATATCAGGTGGGCCTGAACTGGTAGAGTTATTTTTTCACCTTTGATTTGTGGATCTTCATACCACTTCCCCTTTGCTGCTTAGAAACTTCTGAAGGTTTAATGACAGATAAGCAATTGATTTGAAACCAACCAGCAACAACCTTCTCAGCATAGAGGGAAGAGTAGGAAGAGGAATACCCAGGACCCCTCCCTCCTTTCCTTGAGCCTGGGGCTTCCCTGTTCTCTCCCTGCCACCCACCTCTGTCTGGCTGTGTCTTCCCCATTGCTAAAGAGGGAACTGAAGAGGTCTAGTGACATGCCATGTGCTATGCAGTGTGCTGGGTACATGCACATTGTGCCATCCTGGGTGTAAGGAAAGGTGTAATGACTCCATTTTACAGATGGACACACTGAGCTCAGAAGGTTAAATACCCAAGGCCATTCAGACCCAATGCAGTTCAAGCCCAGGTTAGCCTATAGCCTGGCTCTTCCCAGACTCCAGTGTTCCATGCGGAGGGCCTCTGACTTCTGGCCCGCTGAGCTGCAGGAACCTGAGGCTCGAGGTGTGAACCTCATCCTCCAGCCCTCTCTGATCTCCCCGAGTCTCAATGTGAGCCTCACCAATGCAGTGAGCAAGGCTATCTACAGAAGGAGCTGTTAGGACGCCCCTTGGGGAGGGCGTTTCCGAGACTCAGTGTTCTGGCGGCACAGTGGCGCTGTCCAAGCAGTATTTCCCATCAGGAATTCTGAAGCAAGACTGTTCTTCCGAAGTCTCCCTCAGCTGCCTCCTACCCCCAAACTTAGTTAAAGAACAAGGTCACCTCTTTCTCAGCTTTGATGGAACAGAGAGGTGGGCAGGAGGCAGCTGGTGGTTCTAAATTTTAAGGTATATTGGTCCTACGGAGAACATCAGCCCCACTAGCCAGTGTCTTCCCTGGCAGTCTTGCTTGTTCTAGTTGAAAACAGTGGCCAGTTAAGTCTTGGGCCTGGCTTGGTTGTCCTGCCTCTTTGCGGGTCACTGGTGTGTATCTAAGAAGTCTTGGGTGTTGGGTCTGGGAAAGCTTACCTCTACATGGGAACTAGTTACCTCTAGTTACCAGGAAAGCTTACCTCTACGTGGGAACTACATGTGGGTCCCTAGTTTAGGCTAGACTCAAGAGAGGTGTCCCAGGTCCCAACTGGTCTCCTATTGCCTTCAGTTTCTGCCCATGTCAGGCTATGGCTTTGTAGCAAAGTCAGTTCTTTTATACATTTAAGCACATCACACCCTCGCTAAGAAACCTCCCTTGGCTCCCTGTTGCCTACAGATAAAGTCCAAATCCCTTAGCACAGCAAGCAAAGCCCTCCACCATCTCTCCATCCCAGGAGTAGAGTATTTTAATTTTGAAACTTTTAAATTTTTAAATTTTTATTTATTTTTTTAAAAGGTAGGGAGCAAGGAGGGAGTTCAATTTCTTTTCTTTTTTTTTTTTTTTTTGAGACAGAGTCTTGCTATGTCCCTCGGGGTAGAGTGCATTGGCATCATCATAGCTCACTGCAGCCTCAAATTCCTGAGCTCAAACGATCCTCCTGCCTCAGCCTCCCGGAGTGCTAGGATTACAGGTGTGAGCCACTGAACCCGGCCAAGAGTATTTTAATTTTTAAAAAGTTAAAAATTAACATGTACATGGTAAAAGAAAAAAAAATCAAAGAGCTTGAAAAGATACTCAGAGAAAAGTAAGTCGGTCTCTTTCCCATTCCAAATCTTCAGTTCCCCTCCACCCAGGGAAGTACCGTGGGCAGTTATTTTGTGGATAGTTTCAGCAGTGTTAGGTGCACGGAGAAGCTTTGATCTATGACATATACCTCTTGGTGGTAGATCTTAGGACAAGCTAAAGACAGGAAGAAAGGTCCAGGAGAGGAACTGGCCTTGGATCAGAGAAAGCCCCAGTCTGGGTCTGGATTTTGACTGGAAGGTCAGCAGGATGCCCTGCCCTGACAGCCAAGGATTAGCTCGAACTCTTCAAAGGCTCCTAGGCAGAGAGAGAGAGTGTGTGTGTGTGTGTGTGTGTGTGTGTTCTTGGCCCACACCCAGTGCACCCACATTCTTGGGGTGAGTTAGGCTCCCTCAGGAACCCCCCGTGTGGTGTGTGGCTTGGGGGTTCTCCAGAAGCAGTGGGCAGAAGAGGTGGGGCCGGGGCCACCGAGGCCAGGTATTCCCTGCAGCGTCCAGAGCCTTCCTCACCAACTGCCGCATTCCCCTGCCTCTCCCGCCGCCCACGACAGCTCGGCGAAGCTGGCAGAATTGCACCCCTAGGTGACAGACTAGGAAGCTGTGGCTGAAAGAAAAGATCCAGGGAAAGAAATGATCGAATGTAGACTTTGGAGGTGACAGTGAGCTAGGCATCGTCATCGACAATTTCTCCTTTATTACGGCAAATCTTCGAGGCTGGTTGTGACCATTGTTCTCCTGTCCCGGGAACATACCCACGGAGGTACTGTTATTGCTCCATTTTACAGACAAGCAAGTGAGGACTGAGACACAGTGGTAAATAACGCCTGCCTGGCCTCACTCCTGCCCCATCTGAAGGTCATTCACACCCTCCCTAGCTCCCCGCACCTCACTCTTCACCAGCTCTGAGCCCTTCCAGCGGGGTCTGGTGTTGTTGATGGGAGAAGGAGTGACCACTTGACGTCCCAGGGCCTGGGGCAGTGGCTCTGGAGCGGCTGCAGCTCCAGGAGGTCTGGCTGCATCTGAGAACAGGTTTGGTGGCCGGGGGCACGGGGGCAACACTGATGGCCAGCACCCTGGGAGAGGCAGCTCTGGAATGTGGGGCCACGTGAACATGAAGGAATTAACTCTGTGCCCCTGGGTCTCAGCCCAGACAGTCATGTGACCACCGCCCACAATCTCCCCCCACTCAACCGCCTGGAGCTGAGGCCCCCAGTGCTCTGAGCAGCTTGGACTAGAGCTGGTGGCAACTGATCCCCAACTTGGGGAGCTGCCAACATGCCCACTCTGGTGGGGGCTCTCTGGAGGTAGGATGGCTTCAAGGGTGCAACAGAAGGGCAAGAGCCGGGGAGCCCACAGGAGGAGCTGCTGCGGGGTCCTCTGCCTCACCCAGGGCTAAACTCCTGGCCCTGGCCAGGCCACTTGCCAAAGAGCAGCTCTTCAGGCTCCAGGTGGGTGCTGCCCCAGAAGGGCCTCCAGGCCGCCTGGTGAGTGAAGTAACTGACTGGGGCTGGAGGAGGCAGGGCTAGGACAGGGAACAGCTCCTCCTCAGGCCAAGGCACAGCCCCTTGCCTCCTAACTGACCTCAGCCTTGCACTGCCACGGAGGCAGAAGTGGGGGTTCCGCAGGTGTCTGCCAGCCATAGCCCCCACCTCCAGCACCCTGGGGCAGGGTGGGCCTCTCCAGCAGCCTCCATCCATCCCCTTTCCAGGTCAAGCCCGTCTCCCCTAGGCCAGCTGGGACAGAGCCTGTGGCCTCCCTGCTCCTTGCCCTGTCCCACCCGCTGCCAGCGACTCCTTCCCAGGACCCCCTCTGCCCTAGGCTGGGTGCCTGCAGGGTGTTCCTGTTCCCTAGGATGGCAGAGGTGGCGGCCAAGTCTGGAGCGGGCTGTGGGAGAACCCCCAGGAGGGCACCCCGCCCGGGCTGCTGCTTCTGCAGGAAATGTCCCTCCTTCTTGTCATCCTCCCATCATGCACCTCCTCCTTCAGGACCCATCGGAGGCCCATGCCTCAGTGAAAACTCACATGCACCCGATAAACATCTATGGATGGATGTTTGGATTCAAATCGTGGCTCTGCAGTGAGCTTTGGGCGAGTTACTTGATCTCTCTGGGCCTGTATCTCCCTGTGAAAGGGGGTACCCCTCGCGAGGTTGTGGGGGGAGTTCGGTGCACCGGGAGTGTCAGCACCATGCCGCCAGTTGGCTTTCAGCTGTCGTTAGCTGTCCTTGTTCCCCTTTTTCTTGCCTGGCCCAGGGGTCCCCTGCCACCACGACTCAGTGCTGGGGGGACAGGCAAGGGAAAGACAGCAGCGCTGGTGCCAATGCCGTGACTGTGAGGCACAGGAGCACAGGCTCGGGGCGGGGGTCTAAAGACCTCTTCGGAAGGTGGGACCCTAAGGGCAGGGGAGAGGAGGGGAGGGCTTCTGGTAGAGGTGAGGGCTGCGAGGCAGGAGAGAGAGGTTCCTCCTAAAGGGCAGGGGGTTGTTGGGTTTGGCTGGAGAGAGAGGAGGGGTGAGACAGAACCCACAAGCAAGGCCTTCTGAGCTGAGTGGGGGCCTGGACTTCATCGCGAGGGCCCTCGGGGGATGTGAGACAGGGTCTGATTTGTCATTTGAGAAGATCTCTCTGGCGGCAGCGTGAGGACTGGATTGGAAGGGAAGGAGAACCAAGGTTGGGAAATCCACGAGGATGCGATTGCGGCAATCCAGGCCAGAGGCGATGCAGCCGAGGAAGGAGGGGCTGTGGTGTCCGCAGGGTCTGAGCGCCGTTGAGAGGAGGGGTCCGCAGGTCCGTGAGGGTGAGGCCAAGGGAGGAGTTGGCGCCAGGGGATGCAGCAGGATGAGCAGGGTTAGGGGAAGAGGTCCAGGAGGTCCAGTCCTGCACTGGGCACTGGCCAGAGGTGCCATGGCCCCCGGTCAGGGGGAGATGGGGGGTGAGCAGCAGACACGCGGGCCCGGCCCCTCAGACAGGTCTGGGCAGCAGGTGAGAGGTGGTGTCCTCTTTGTGGGTGGTCGTTGGAGGCGTGAGTTTGGATGAGGTCCCTGAGAGGAAGGTGGGCAGAATGAGAGGGGAAGATGGAATGCTCCCACCCTTCCGGGGCTGGGGCAGCGGGAGCCGGGAGGAGAATGAGCTGCAGGAGAGATGACAGGCAGTGGGTCCTGCCTGTCTAAGGAGACCTGCAGCCTGGGCTCAGGGACAGGGTCGGCTACCCGGCTGAGATGGAGGAAGATAAGGCCAGAAAGGTGTCCGTCGGATTGGGCAACAGAGACTCCCGGGAGACCTTAACTGGGGAAGTACCTCAGAATGAAGGAGCAGAGGCTGAGACGCAGTGTGGTGAGGGGATGGTGGGTGATGTGTGGGGACGGCCAAAGGCCCAGTTGTCCCAGTGTCTTGGCTCTGAAGGGAAGAGGAGAGCCACAGCCAGGGGACAGGTGGGGAGGCTCTTTGATGCAAGTTGAGAGACATAAGCGTGTTTGGGGGGAAAGCTAGCCAAGGAGAAGTTGAATATTCTGGAAGGGGGACGGTAATTAATGGAGTGGCAGCCTGGAGGAGGGAGGGGACACCCAGGAGAGGCAGTACAGGGTGCCGGAGGGTCATTCTATTAATAACAGCTGCCATACACATAGCACTCACTGTGCGCCAGGCCCCGCCCAGTCTACACAGCAGCCCTACTAAGTGGCTGCTATTATAGTCTGCGTTTCACAGATGATGGATCCCAGACACAGAGAGGTTAAGTAGCTAGCCCAAGGTTACACAGCTAATGTGACATTGCTGGTGTGCCAGGATTTGAGCCCAGGCCAGGCCCTCTCAAGGCGTGTGGTCGTCAAGAGCATGGACCCTGGGCCCGAGTGCCTGGGTTGTGATGCCAGCCCCTCCATTACGGGCTTCACCCCCTTGTGCCTCTGTTTCTCCACCAGGAAAATGGGCCTGGGAACGGTATCTATTTCATAATGCCATTGGTGGGTTATATGTGTAAATGCCCCGAAAACTCTCAAAGCAGGGCCGGGTACAGAGAAAGCACAGGTGGAGGGTTCGCCTGGGCCAGACTGGGCGCCCCCTCACAGTGCGGGCAGAGGGCGGAAGCGCGGAGGTGAGGGAGAAACTTGCAGAGACTCCTCAGGCTTTTTCCACAGTACGTGTCTATTTGTGGGCTCTCTCCAGGCTCAGACAGGGCTCCTTGTGGGCGGGGTGCGGTCGAGCTGAAGAAGTCCTTGGGACCAGACTCCGGTCTCTTTGCTCTACCCAGTAGCTGTGGAACCTTCCGCACATTACTCTGAGAGCCGCACCCTCCGCCTAGGTGCAAAGGAGCAGTGATGCCCACCTCGCCGGGCTGTGGTGAGGATTCGATGAGATCACGTGGGTGAGCAGGTGTGGCCAGCTCATTGCCTGGCCCCAGGTGACGCTCTACACGGCACCTACTTCCCACACCTCTGCAAGCCTTGATGGAGCTCCCAGCAGGGGCCGGGTGCTGTTCTGGAGTGAAATCACTGGTGTTGGTCCTGAAGCCTCAGCAGAGTGCCTGGGTGCTTAGCAAAGGCTGGTCAGATGAGGAAAGAGGTTGTCTCTGGCAAGGATCAAGGATGGAGGAGGAGGAGCCGCTAGGATTCAGTAGCCCGCAAAGGGAAGCGGGGAGAGGCCCACTGCCTCGCCCCTTCTAAGCCAGGGCTCCATGGGCTGCGGTCATCGGGGGCTCTGAGTGGCCCCTGGCTACAGGCCAAGGTGACCTGGACAATGAGAGGCGAGGGTTGTGAGCACCTGAGGGTGGTGGTCGGGCCTCCCCATCAGTGGAGGACTCGCTTCCCAAGGCCTATACTCTTGGGGCCCTGGAAGTCCCACTTGCCTTATGTCTGGGATATGTGATTTCCCAGGCCAGGGAGGAGTCTGTTTTGGGGATAGTGTGGGTTCTGGGCAGGACTGGCTTCATGGGTGTGAACCGGTGTGGTCACACCAGGCTCCACATTCAAAAGGGATGGTTTGATGTTCTGCTCTCACTATCTTGAAATTCTTTGTAATTTTGAACAAGGGGCACTGCATTTTCATTTCGCCTCGGGTCCAGAAAATGGTGTATGTAGCCCATCCTGGCCCTGGGGCCTGTGTGTCCCCTTACCCATAATGAATGCTTGTGGCTCCACACCTCCACCTGGCCCTGCTAGAGGCTGAGAGGTGCATGGCTGGTCCAGAGAAGGGGAGAGCTGGTGGCTTTGTCCCTCAGGGGCCAGAAGCAGGGGTGGGACCTGCGGCATTGAGTAAAGCATTCGTGGTGGAGTCAGGCTGCTAGGTCTCTATCCTAACCCTGCTGCTGGCCAGCTGTGTGTCCTCAGAGCCTGTTTCCTCATCGGTACAAGAGGGGTAGTGTGAGGGTTAAACTGAGGGAATGTATGGAAAGCGCCTGGTACACAGTGGGTGCTTAGGAAATTTTCGCTGTTGAGTGCCCAGTAAGGGGCGGGAAGGCGGCTGGGTTGTAACATGCTCCATCGCAGGAGACCATTGGGCCTCCGAGGGTGGAACGCCAACCTTAGAACCGTCCACGAAATGGGCAGGCAGCTCCCCGCTCCAGAGTGACCACCATCTTTGGCCACCTCTGGCCAAGAGCCTCATGATTTCCAGAGTGACCAAATCCCAGCTCTGGTCCGGGGAGGGGGACATTGCGGGCCTGCGGGCCTTGTTCGGGGTCCCTGAGCAGTCCTGCCACCCTCTCCCCACCACACTAGCTCACACCGTGTGTTCCTGAGGTCCCCTTCCTGCTGGTGCAGGCCGCACACTGCACACCTGTGGCTGGGCTGGACGAGTTTCCCTTCCGCAATAGTGTGGTGCCCCTGCTCTCCGGACAGCCTCCCCCTCCAGGGGACATTGCTGTGGGCCGAGGCCACATGCTCCTACTCAACAGCCCCCTGTCCCCACCCCCTTTTCTGACCCTTGATTTACCCTGAGCTGGATTAAGACCTTTAGCAGCCTTAAGAGCTGAAAGATTAAGGTGTACATCTCCCACTCACCCACATACAAATCCAAAATAAAAAACACCCTAAATCTTAAAATAATTGCGAGGAAGTCCAGCAAAGTTTTGATTTTCCCCGGGATGACTACTTCCTTGCTATTTCTGAAGCACTAAATATTAGCCCTTAAAAAAGCAAAACCAAAGCAAAACACTTTGTTGATGCCTTTTTGCTGCCAGTGCCCTAAGTACATGCTTAATCTGCCTGTTGGGCAACCTGGCCTCGCCTGCCCCCTCGCTGGTGCCAGAGAGGACAGAGGCCTGGCCTGCAATACCAGGGCATTGGGCCACTCTGCCCAGAGCCTGCCCCAGGGGCAGAGGGAAGCCCTGAGCCAATCAGCCCCGCCGGGGAGGTGGCGTCAGCAAAGCTCAGAAGGTCCGGCTGCTGCTTCCGCCCTGCCACAGGACACCCTCTCCTTCCCAGCAGAGCCGCCGGGGCCAGCCCGGGCCTCCTTCCAGTCCTCCAGCTGGCTGAGGATGGCTGGGTTGTTGGTGCCCTGGCCCGCTGCCCTTCACCCGCACCTGTTGGGCAGGTCTCCCCTGCCCAGCCAAGCACTGCCCGCTGGGGAAGTGGGGAGCCAGCAAGCGCTGGAACTTCTTCCGCAGACTGGCTTTTCCAGATCCTGCTTGTAAACTCTGGTTAAAAATAAAACGCACGTGTCTAAGAGGGAGAGGGTAGGAGGGTGCTCCGGTGGGGGACAGAGAAGGCAGGCACAGGGCTGGGGACAGGCAGGAAGGAACAGGCCGCCTCAGCCCAACAGCGGAGTATCCCAGAGAAAGGCTGATGGAAGAGCACTCTGGATAATTGCAGGTGGGAGGCACCTTCCAGAGCTCTTACTTCATTCTGCAGAGAGAAAACAGGCCCAGAAAGGGGCAAGTGTGGCATCCACAAGGTGACTGGGGAACAGGTGCAGGTGGAGTGGAGCCCTCGGCCCTGCACAAGCCTCCCTCCTCTTCCCTACCTCTGTCCGCTACTCCTCCCCAGGGCACTCCCCCATCGTGTCACCGCACCCTCGCCCGCCCTGCCTGCCTGGCCCCTGCCTACTCTCTTCTCAGCTGCCTTCTCCCCCCGGCACCCAGCCGCTGGTCTCCCTGCCGCCTCTCCAAGGTATGGACGATGATTGAGGGTCCAGCTCGGTGTCTATTATGTCATTTACTCCTCTTGCTAATAAACCAAAGCCAGGAGGTTCGATGTTCTCTAAAGGAAATGTCACATTGCAGGAAGAGAAGGAAAGGACTTTGTGTGTACCGAGCACATGACACGTGCAGCGTGCTCCCCCTGCGTGATTGCTGAGCCATGGAACGGCCCTGCAAAGCACCCAGGATGCTTCCATCCAGAGACCAGGCCGTGAGGTGAGAGCCTTAAGGAACTGGCCCAAGGCTCAGTCCAGCTGGCCTAGGGCTGACCCCTCGGTCTTCCCCCCGATCCCCTGCTCCTGCACAACACGAGCTCCGAGACCGAGAGCTCACCATGGGGCACGCCTGCAAGGAGTGCTGTCTGTGCACCATCTCGTTCCGTCCTCACTGGTGCCCCACTTCTCACAGAGGAAGGAACTGAGGCACAGGGTGGCCAAGGGACTATGTCCCCCAACCGGGAGGAAGGGGAGCTGGGATTTGAACCCAGGGCTTTCTGCTGCAGCCCATGCTCTGCATTATGGCCCAGTCTGAATAACCCCTCCCACCCCATCTACAAGGCCCAATCCAACCATCCCTCTTTTCTGTTCAGCCCCCTCATCCTTTGGCCTGCAGTCTTGGGTAGTGGGTTTCAGGGTCTCTCTCTGTTGCCTGGGCTAGAGTGCAGTGGCATCATCGTAGCTCACAGCAACCTCAGACTCCTGGGCTCAAGCGATCCTCCTGCCTCAGCCTCCTGAGTAGCTGGGACTACAGGTGCGCACCACCATATTTGGCTAATTTTTCTATTTTTAGTAGAGACAGGGTCTCACTCTTGCTCAGGTTGGTCTAGAACTCCTGACCTCAAGTAACCCTCCTGCCTCAGCCTCCCACAGTGCTAGGATTACAGGTACGACCAACCCTGCCCTGCCTCTTGGTGGTTTAAGGTTGTTTGTTTTCTTCCTAAGTAAATGCTCCCCCAGAACAGGCTGTGAAATACAGAGATGAGGTGTTTGGAAGGAGTTTTTTTAGGCTTTGGCATTGGACAGAAGGGGGTTCAGATTTCTTCTGTACAGTGACCTTGGGTGAGTCACTCTGAAGCTTGAATTTCTCTTCTGTCAAGTAGGAAGGCTACTGCCTCCTCCAAAGCATTTATAAAGAAGGGCCAGGCACGGTGGGTCAGGTCCGTAATCCTAGCACTTTGGGAGGCCAAGGCCGGAGGATCCCTTGAGGTCAGGAGTTTGAGACCAGCCTGAGCAAGAGTGAGACCACCCCATCTCTACTAAAAATAGAAAAATTAGCCATGCAGTGGCATACACCTCTAGTCCCAGCTACTCGGGAGGCTGAGGCAGGAGGATCACTTGAGCCCAGGAGTTTGAGGTTGCAGTGAGCTATGATGACACCACTGCACTCTACCCTGGGTGACAGAGTGAGACTCTGTCTCAAAAAAAAAAAAAAAAAAGCCAGCATTTATAAAGGGGATCACACGAGACAATAGATTATTTTACACTATGAAGTAACTGTAGTTGTCCATAATGATGCGCTGATGCTGTTATTTTCTTAAGGGGCAAAGCCGATGTGAGGGTGAATGAGGGTCCCTGGGGGGTGATGGCTGAGGGTGGAGAGGCTGAGCTGTGGAGGGAGGCCGCAGATGGGTCATGATTTGCTTTGCCAGTGCCCCGTCTCCTGTGCCGGGAGGGTCCCAAGGGGGCAGTGGATGCTCTCATTGCCCTGGGGTGGAATGCACCCATTTGCCCTTCCAGAGTGCAGGGCCCCAGGGCCTGTGGTGAGGCAGGAGCAGTGACATTCTGTTTTCAGCTGATTCTACCCTAAGGTCCCTGAAAGAGGAGAGGGTCTCTGACATGTCTAGAAGGCTGACAGGCTGAACCTTGCAGGGGGTCCTGTCTCTGATCAGCTTGGGTGGCTGTGGGGAGATGGGAGGCTGGGGCAGGTATGAGGAATTTTCCCCCAAATGGAGCCAGGTGTCCATGGGTACAGGGCATGGGGGCTGCTAGAGGCTGACAGAGTCTCCTTGCCTCAGCCCCCAGCAGTGTATGCACAGATGATGACTTGGAATAGATACCAATCTGGCCAAGGCTGGTCATCAGAACCTGAAATTGTCCCTGCCCAACAGGAACATCCTGCCCCCTCCACTGGGCTATGGGGGAGGAATGAGGAGATACAATCAGGCTCTCAGAGTCAGAAAGCATCGATTGTCCTGATGGTCTTTGTTTTGGTGGGTCATTTGGTTGATTATAATTTATTTAGCATTGGGAATGTAGTTATAAGTAAGTCAAAGTCCTTGTTAATATGCTCACAGTTTAGTGGGGGAGAGTTCCAAAAACATGTAACTTGGTAATGGAGGGGCAACTGCTTTAGCCTGGGCATTTTGGCCTGGGTTTTGATAAGTGAGTAGGAGTTCACTGAGCAGCGATTGGAAAATCCCAGGCCTCACTTATTCACTGATTTAAGATAAGAAACTACCTCAGCACGGAATTCATGAGTGCTGGGGGGTACTCTAAGGATATAGGAGAGCATGACTCAGGAATGAGGCCATTCTGGGTCTTTTGGCAAATCTCCCTGATATTGTAATTGTGGCTTCTGCCCCACTGGTCCGGCCTCCAGGTCTTCCCTGGGCTCAGTGGAAGAAAACTTGGTCCAAACCACATTTCTCTCTCTAATTGAGCCATTTAGCAACTTGATAGCTGGGAGCACAGAGGTCAAGAGAAGAGAGGGAGTTGATACTAGAGCCCCTTCCCCCACCCTCCCCCTCAGCAGGCAGAGAAGCCCTCCTGGTGGGCACCAGGGTCTGCATGCCCCTGTCCCCTGCTCCGGCGGCCTCTCTGCAGTTTCCAGCCCTCTGGGCCTGCCCTGACCACACCCACCTGGCACCCTCGCTCTTTTATCCCACTCTTCCCTGGTCCTGAAACACCCCAGCGAGACCTTGACCTGCCATTTTCTGGGCCTCTGACTTGGCTCAATGGTTCAGGGCCCTTGACTTTTTCATGGTCACCTCCAGTCATTCCCTAGGTCTTGACCTTGCACAAACAACCTGACTGATCTGCAGTCGCTTTAGGGACTCCCAGATAAGGCCTCTTGGACAGCAAAAGCCCACAGCCCCAGAAGCGCTGTGTGCCACAGGCAGTCACCCTTGACTGGGGCAGCCTGTGTTCACCATTGCTGGGACCAAAGGGACCAACTGCAGGGCAGGGCCCACAGGGCCACACCTGGGCTGTGTGTGACCATGGCCCCGCCTTGCCTGCACAGCAGGGAACGCAGAGCCGTGTATGGATTTGGTCTCAGCTGAATTTATTTGCATCTGTCTTTGGAAGAGGTAAAAGCATGTCTGATGATTACGTGACATTGTTTTTCAAGTTTGAGTTTCCCCATGTGGCAGTGAGAGTGGGGTTAGTCACCTGTTTCACCAAAGGACAGTCAAGACACTGAAGAGTGATTTGTCCACTGTTCTGCTATTTAACAGACCCCTATGCAGCACCTGACCACCTGCCAGGTGTTGCTCCAGGCTTTGGGGATTCAGCAGGAAGCAAAACAAAGATCCTGCCCTCAGGGAGCTCACACTCTGGCGTGCAGCCCAACAGCAAACAAACTATAGAAATTTGTTGTGTGATGGTGCATGCTTGTGAAGATAAATAAAGCAGGTAGGAGAGTGATGGACCGAATGGGGAGAGTGTTGTTATTTTATACAGGTGTTCCTGGAAGGCCCTCAGGTGAGGTGACATCAGAGGAGAGGGCTGATATATACATGAGGCAGCCTGCTCTAGGCAGAGGGAACAGCAAGTGCAAAGGCCCTGAGGCAGGACTGTGCCTGGCATTTTTGATGAACGGCAAGGAGGCCAGACTGTCTGGAACAGACTGTACAAGAGGGAAGATGGTGGAATTGGGAGGCCTGACCGGTCCACAGAAGGTTTGGGTCCTTATGCCAGTGCCCACTCCTCGGTCCCCCTGCCATACCCTGCTGGGGAGAAATGGGCTCAGTGCCTGCCACAGCAGACCTGTCCAGAGGGGTGAAGGCCAGTGGACAACACTGTCATAATCACACTGCACTGCACTCGCCTCTTTAATCTGTCTGCCTCTCCTGCTCCGTGAAGCTAGGTAGTGACTCTTTGAAAGAAGGAAAGATATTTACTCATTTTGGGGCCTTCGGTTCTGCATATGGTCCCAATGCTGTCTGTGTTTCTGGTTCCCCCTCTAGAAGGTCCTGGGTGACACTGAGTCCCAGTGCAGGGACAATGCCTAGAGCAGAGGGGACGTTTGTGGGCTGACTGCCTTGCAGACTGAGTGCGTGCTCGGAGGCCTGCTGCTAGAGGCGGGGCACGGGCAGGGGTAGAAGCAGAAGCCCGTCCTAGGAGGGAGGCAGGAGAGGTTTCTAATTTCAGTTCCCGGGGTTGATTTGGTGGCTGCGTGTTTGTCTTCTACAGAAAAATAATTGCAAACATCTATTTTGTGTCAGCCACTGTTCTAAGTACTTTACATACATTAATGAATTGAATCCTCATAAAAGCCCTGTGTATGACAGGCGCTATTATCATCGCCATTTTACAGGCCAAGGTTCGAAGGTACAGAGAGGTTAAGTGATTTAGCCAAGGTCGCACAGCTAATAATTGGCAGAGCCAGGTTGTAAAGCCAAGAGTCCTTGCTCTCATCCTCCTACCACGGATTCATACGCCATATTCTCACCCCATAGACTGGGCCCCTACATCTTTCACTGGGCTATTTGTGCCCTCAGAGTCCCTGGGAAGAGCCAGAGGGTTTTTGAGACTCAACTTTCAGGAAGGTCAATTTTAAGCTAAGATTTCAGAAAAAAAAATTAAGCATATAATTATAAGCAATTTAAGATGATTGACATATATGTTTTAGTGAATAATGCCAAAAGTCAGGTGAATTTTTAAGATAAAAAGGGAGAAAGCCTTCCAGGAAATGCCGCCCTGATGGTAGGTTGCAGGGTTTCTGGCCCCAGGCCCAACCCCTGCCCCCAGCCCAGGGTAAACTATCGTTGTCTGTGATTTCCCCCTCCACGCGCGTGCACACACACACACGCACTGTGACTGAGCTCAGTTTCCATTGTGCCTGTGGGGCGGCGTGGCAGAAGGACTGCTCCAGTGTTACACTGTGACACAGCAAACCAGCAGGCAGCAGGAGGAACTTCGTGGCCTCTGCACCGTGAAATTCCCCACCCGGGCCCTGCACGGAATTTGCGGAGCGCAACCTTAGATGCTCCTTCCTGCAGGGTGAGAGGCGCGCTCTGTGGCGGATGTTTGCTGCGTGTCTGTGTCAAACCCAGGGACACGTGTCTCACTGCCACGTGCCACAAAATGGGTCCCCCTGGGGAGACAATGCCCAGGGGATCTGGAAGGCAGAGCAGGAGGAATGCATGCTGCCACTGCCACCAGTGATGGCGCGGAGGGCTGTGCCCGCACAGAGGCCAGGCCTGGGCACCGCCGTGCCAGCTTCCTCATCGACAAAGCGAGGAGCAGACGCCACTGAAGGGAGGACGGGAGTGAGTCAGGCAGGGAGACGGCAGTGGCGGGAGGAAAAGGGCAGGGGTGCGTGGAGCGTGTCTGGAGGGTGGAAGGGCCAGGCAGGGCGAGCAGAGAGGGAGGAGCAGAGCAGGACTGTCTGCCTCTGCGAGGACAGGACGAGGACGTGTCTGCACGAGGGAGGGAGGGAACGTGAGTGCGAGGATGTGTCTGAGAGAATGTGGGGCTGGGCAGAGCGTGTGACGACAGAGGAGGGGGCGGGGGGGGGCTGAGACAGGGGAGGGGTGGTGGCCTCTCCCCCCTTCCCCGCTGGAAAGCCCTGCAGTGTGGAGTGAGGGGCACGCGGGAGAGGTGAGATTTCATTACCTTTTCCTTTGTGTGATGTTTTCCCGCTAGAAATGTAAGACTGGAGCTATAAATAATCCAGTCACAGCTGCAGCATCCCGGAGATTTATGGTGCGTGCCAACGCCAGCCAGCTTCGGGCTGGGGTGCGTGTGAGATGAAAGGCTCACTCTCCCCTGCTCCTCTCCCCTACTCCCAACCAGCCCCATGCCTCCCTCCC
>RJWJ010012398.1:6164-42239 GCA_004363605.1 Indri indri
AAAAAAAAAAAAAAAAGAAATTGGCTCATTTTATCTAATATGTCAAATTTTATGTGTAGAGTTATACAGAGTATTCCTTTGTCATCTTTCTGGTGTCTGTAGAGTCTGCAGTGGAATTCACTGCTTCACTCCTGGTATTAATAATTTGCATCTTCTCTGTCAGTCTTGTTAGAGGTTTGTCAATTTTTTTGATTTTTGTCCATGAGCCAGCTCTTTGTTTCATTAATTTTCTCTATTTTTTATTTTTGACTTTATTGATTTTTGCTCTTATCATTTCCTTCTCTCTGCTTGCTTTGGATTTATTTTGCTCTTCTTTTTCCAAGTCCTTATGGGAGAGCTTAGATTATTGATTTGGACCTTTTCTCATGTATGCATTTAGTACATATAAAATTAGTACATATAAAATTCCCTCTCAGCACTGCTTTATCTGTATGCCACCAGTTTTTATTAATATATGTAGTATTTTCATTTTCATTCAGTTAAATGTATTCTTTTATTTTTCAGAAACTTCCCTTTTTGACCTATGGATATTTTAGAATGTGTTGTTTAGTTTCTAAGTGTTAGGAGATTTTCCTGTTATTTTTCTAGTACTAATTGGAAGATAAGAAAAAGTAGCTTTTGCCTTGAATTAAAACCCAATAATTAATATGATAAAGTATGGTATCATAGTATATGAAGTATACAGATTAAATGAAATTGATAATTACATATACATTGATTAGATCTGCTATGCACATTAACACAAAGGGAAGAAAATAAATAGATAATGTTTTAAGCTGTATTTTTAGTAAAAATGATGAAAGGATTAATTAAAGATCATTTTAAGAGACAGCTGGACATATTCTATCTTGTGTGTTTAAATATCCTCACTATTCTTTTGTTTAAATACACATTAACTAGTTTAATTTTTCAGCTTCAGGTGGCCTATAATTTTCATCATTCAGAAATAACCAAGTTCCTGTCATCCAGTTCTTGGTCTAGAAATTAATGGCAAAATTTTTTATTTCCTAATTCTTAGTCTTGATCTAACTAGAGTTATTATAAGTTAACAAGTGGTATAATCTGGGTTTTTATTATTATTATTATTATACTTTTTATCTTTGTTTTGCTTTGAATTTCTCCTACTCTGCACTCAGAATCATTATTTGATTGTCTTAAAGGGTAGATTTTAGAAGAAGTTGTATACGGCCTCTTAGGAATGAAACAAGTAGAGAATATGTTAGACATTAATCCAGCCATAGCACTCCATTACATAAAATAACCATTCTAAGATAAGATAACTTTCTGAAGGAACTGAGAAAAATTCATTTTAATTTGTATCTGTTGGTGCCTACTACGTGCCTAGCACTTACTACATACTATAGGGGTGAAATAAATAGATGGTATAATTCTAGTTTCTTGAATCACTAAAATCTCACTGAGGAAATAGTCACATCCTACAGAAGGAACTGAGGATATAGATGCTTCTGTATAATGATGTGCTCTAGTAACTTTTCCTTTGGTCCATCAACAATTTAATAACAGGATAAGTAACTTTTTTGTAAAGAATTCTGTACTATTAAGGAACTACATTATAATGGAATTCAGATTCTTTCCTGAGTACATTGCATTTTAATGGAGGTGATAATAGCTGGGACTGGGAATGAGGGCATGTGTATTCTTTGGACTGTTGTTATGTGGCTTCCCCATGAAAGAAGGCCTGTGGTTTTCTGTATATTATAGCCTATGCCCTCTCAGTGGGTATTGAGACATTCTTGAAGGTTTGGGTATCAAGGCACTTTGTGTATGTGAGTTCTTACTCTATCTGGTAAAAATCATGGTAGAATGGAAAGAACATCTCACTGTCACTTCCATCAAGGCAATCTTGAACCGTTCTCAGAGCCTTTTTCATCTATCAAGTGAGAATGTTAACAATACCTTGTCCACCTGACAAGGTTGTCGTGGGAACTGAATAAAATAATAGAAGTAAAATCCTTAGTCATCTAAGATTTTAAAGATGGCACAGTCATATTAATGAGTTTTTATGTAACCCTTCACATGTGTCAATTCCTAATGCTCCCTGGAAGGCCATGCTTACTTCTGTTTCATTTTCTGTTATCAACCGGGGATGACTTTCCATCTCTGCTGGGCCAAAGCGAAGCCATACAGTGAGAACTAGCTACTAGCTCGCAGGCCTAGCGGCCTTAAGCATAAAACCACAGCTGTGATCTGAAGGCTGGCTGACCTCAGACGGCCAAGTGGGGGCTGGCTGGGAGCACGTTTTTTTGAGTTCTTGGGTTAACTTGCCCGAACAATCGTCTTGCGCTGAATCCCAGCCTTCCTCTACCAACTCTGCCCACTCATTGGCTTCATTCTACTAGGGAGACACTTTGTCCCATCTGGTGCTCTGATTACAGAGTGAGCAATGCTTCCCAAGCCAGAACTGTTATCTGAAAGCTAGGTATTTAGGCTGAAAAACTCTTGCTTTTTGTTTTCTGGAACACATGGGTAGTATAGTAAAATATTCTGGCCTTCACATTACTTGAGGAATAAAATCCTGTGGTTAGTCATAAACCATAGTGCCTAAACTGCATGTTATAATTTAAACCTACATGTGGATTTTTAGGACTAGAAGTTTTCACAGGTTAGGGGGTGGAAGGAGGAGTAAAGCTTAGTTAAGTTTAAATTAGGGTATTTATATGTCCCCACCTCACTACTTTTTGCTTTCTGATCCCAAAGGACACACCCTTAAAGTAGGAATGGGTTGCTTTCCAAAAGTTCCTTGCTTAGAACTTAGACTGCATTTGCCCAGAGAACAGCAGTACAAATCATGACTGCATTCCCAGGCCAGCCCCCAAAAGTCTGTTCCATATTAATGCATTATAATATTTTGCTGATAATCGGACTTCACCTCCCCATAACCATATTTATAAGATTTCTCTGAGAAAAAGAATTTTGAATCCAAGTTTAGATGCTATGGACATGTGTCCCTCTGGAGTTGGAAGAAGGAGAGGGATGGAAAAAAAGGAGAGAACTCTGGGTACTGGTGGGGAAGGCATGTCTGAATAAATTAGAAAAACATTCCCAAATGCCAGAAGCCTAAATCTTGATGCCTTCTTAGAGAAAATATCTGTGCAGGCCAATTGCTGCTCCTCTGTTCTGAACTAGTAAGAAAAAGGGCAGTCGCGGGAAAATTATGAACAGCAGACTGTGAAATCCTTCATGCTAATCTGTGCACATCTTTGGTTATTGGAGAAGGAAATGATAAGAGCAAAAATCAATGAAGTCAAAAATTTAAAATAGAGGAAATTAATGAAACAATGAGCTGGTTCAGGGACAAAAATCAATAAAATTGACAAACCTCTAGCAAAACTGGCAAAGAAGATACAAACTATTAATAATAGGAATGAAACAGGGAATATCACTGCAGACTCTGCAGACATCAAAAGGATGACAAGCGAATATTGGTTGCAAGTTAGAAACCGATTATATAATCTTTGGTGTATATTTTTCTCATTTTAAAATTAAGCTGTGTCACTATCGATGTATTAAAGTGTGAATAACTGGAGGACAGAGTCAAGTGTTGGCTTCACTCTTCCTACACAGCCTTCAGGCCACACTCTCTCAAATCATGCTGTTGGCCAACATTGTGTGTAGGCAGATTCATCTCCTTTCTAAGCTGATGAACCTTTGGTATATTACTCAAGACAAGTGAGGTATTTTGAGATATGCACCAAACTTCAGAGTTCCTTAATATAAGAAAGCCAATTTTGTGCTTTACTTTGAAGCTTCTGTGTAGAAAAGAGCTACGCTGGGTAGCAGTTCTAACACTCTTACAAACAGATAGGGCTCTTGTCTTTAACTTTGATACAAATATTTAAACCATATAAATGTAAATAGTTTGTCTTGAGTCTTTTTGTACCTCCAGTTAAACACAAATTATTTTTCCCCAAAGAGGAAAATTTCTGCAGTGTTCCAGTAAGATACCAGTAGATAATGGGCTAGTTACGGTTACATTTGGGATTGTGGATAATGATTGTCTTTACAAACCTAGTTCTGGATAAGTAACAAGTTTCACTGTTTTTTAAACATGAGGAAGAGTTTGAATTCCAAATTAACCTTGTAATAAGCCAGCGAAATATGCAATGATGTATCTTGTGCAGTATCTAACCCTTATCTGTAGATTTTAATCTCCTTTGTGGTTACTGGTGACGTGGTTTGTTTTAGTCTTTGAGGAATGTTTGCTCTTGTTTATTTCTCTAGTTTTTCACTAGTTCATCTTGTAGTGCTCCTTTAAACAATGAGCTGTATAACACAAAAGAAAAATAAAAGCAGTGTAGTCATACAGAGGTGAAAAAAGGTATGGACATTTTTAAGTAATATAGTTTTTGGAATCATAACAATTCAGTACTGAAAAAATATGTTGCATATGACCATCTTAAGTATATTCTAGTGTGCTATCTGACTAAAGCTGCATATAGTATTTTTAAAAAGCAATTGTACCCTGCCTGGCTGTTACTGTCTACTTCATGTGCGTGTTCCATTGGAAGCAGATGCTTTGTATGGCCCAGCTGACCATATTGGAGCATGCGAGCCCATCCTCCTTCCGTGGTGCCAGGCCCCTGAGAGCCGGTCACCTGGTCACCCATGACTCTGTTTCCCTTTCTGTAAATGTCCAGGATAGTGTGAAGACACAATTGTACATTCTTCCAAGAAAGGGAAGTCCTGATGACCGGAGAGGTCTTTGTTCTTCATGCAGTGGTGGCTGAGAAGACAGGAGCCTCAGGTGTGGCTTGACCCAGCAGCATCCCCTGTGCCCAGTGGAGGGGGTTTAAAGATGAGAACAAGGGGCAGCATATGGTCTTCTCCCCTTGCTTCCTTTGTGGAGAAAATGAAGTGAAATAAATTATGAAATAACTCTTGGTAGGAAAGACTCCATGTGGTAGCATCATGTATCCTCCATGACCCAAATCCAAGTTTTCTCTGTCAGATCAGGTTGACTTTAGCAAGCACAGACAGAAACTTTGATTGTTGTTCTTACTTTTAAGTAACCTGTGAAAGACTGCTTGCTGATAAGAATAATGTTAATTTAATGTTATCTATTTAAAGTGAAATGCTTATTCACTTTGGGGAAAATAGACACAAATGGTAACTCTGAAAGTGATACAATTTCCTGGCTTCTGTTATGTTGACAGGCCATACCTGATAAATTTCAGATGATCGTATCAAAAGTAAGTGGCCATTCTTATTGGCTGAACTAAAGAGCATTTCATAATTTTCCCCCATATTAACTCTCTTTCTTAGACTATGAGATGCAACTGTCAATGTGAAACTTGACATGTGTCCAACTCCTCTGATAGGCATTGCTGCTCTTTTACCTTGTGGGGCACTTTCACAGTCCTGACTGTCCTTTCCGAGACCACTTTCACACACATGGTGCTGGGCTGAGTGGAGGCTCCTCCTCTCCACCGCTGCACGGATTCTTGGGCCCAGCACCTTTTCTGGAAGCCCCAGGTTAGTCACTCGCCAGCTCCATCCTGGTGTCTTTGGGCACCAGGCAACCCAGCATGCTCTTGTCCAGCCTGCAGCTGTCCTCTTGCTGCTGGCTATTGCCTCCAGGTCAGTTCCTTGAAAAGCCCTCTAGTTTCTGTTAAGTGAAGTTCAAACTAGAAAGGCATTTTCATAAACTCTCCTGGCTTTGCCCAGGGACAAACAGTCCCAGAAACCCGGTGTAATCGCTTTTACACATTACACCAGAATTGCAGAATTACATGTTCATTATGGCTGTCTGCCTCATGAGGGTTTTTCTTCTTTCTATTTCTTTTTATTTTCCCAAGTTATCTGTAACGGCCGTTTATGACTTTCACAATGAGGAAATACTTCCTTTTTCCTCACTGTGCTCCTGTCCTTCTTTCACATGGATCTTGGGGTAATCTAGCCATTCTTAAGTCTACAGTAACTCCCACATTTTGCCACTTTGAGAGTTTGCATCTGTGTGTATTTTCCTCCAAAGACATAAGCATTTCTCTTTAAACAGTCCCTTCCAGGCTCTTTGCTGTACAAGGAGACTGAGGCTGTTCTCTTATGTCCCCAGGTTGTCCTGGGTGTTGTGTTAGATTACCTAAGGCAAAGGTAGTTTAAGCCCAGGTTCTCCATCCCTGACTTTGTCATCTTGGCCAGTTAATGTCCTCAACTTAAACTTGCGATAATAGTAAGGTCACCATGATGCTTCACTGAGGGAAAGCAGCAGAGTGCCAAAAACGGTGCCTGCCATGGAACAAGTAGTTCCTAAATCCTACCTATTGTTTTAATGACTGCTCACATTGTCCACACATTAAAATCAGACCCAGGTTATACTGCCAGAGTCTGGGAAGTGTTGGCTGCGTCTCTGTGACAACCTATCAGATAGAAGTATTTCTCAGTTAGAGTTTATTTTGCAGTTTCCACCTGGAGCCTCCAAGCAGAATTGCTGTAACACCCTGACACTCAATCCCAAACCTCTTCAGTAGCTGTTCCCTCACTTGCAGGGAAACTTCCCTCACCCCGCCTCCCTCTGAGCCATGTCCCCTCAAGCTGTGCCTCAAGACTCTCCTCCCCCAACCACTCAAAGCTGCCAACAGCCTCTGTCCATGTGCAGATTGACTTTCTTTTCTCAGCCCTTTGCAGTCGAACTTTGGCTGCCTCTTCCCTGCTGGGATTGGCTGCCCAGTGGGGCAGTTCTTGACCACTTAGTGTTTAAATCCATTGGCTTTTTCCAGCTTGCGTCCTGTTTGCCTCCTCTGCAGCATGGCCAGTTCTGACCTGCCAGCCAGGTTACGGCACTCAGCTGTCCTCCTGTGGGTTCCTCCCCCAGCTCCCTCCAGCAGGTCCCTCACACTGCCTCTGCCAGCATGTAAGGGCTACTACGGTTGGCATGAAGCTTTATAAACAATTGGTGACACGTTATATTTATTATATTGATGTAAAGAAATACTGACGTAATAACATTGAGAAATAGATTATTGAATTTTTTTGTGAAGCATGATACAATCTGTGAAATATATTTAAAGAAAGAGGTAAAGGAATTACACCAGTGTTTATTGCTGTCTGCCTAATGATTTTTTTTCCTCCTTCTTTCTACTTTTCTGATTTTTCTAAGTTTTATGTAATGATCATTTATTACTTTTATAACCAGAAGATTTGTTTCTTTCCTGTCTTCTAGGCTGCTTTTGTATGTCTCTTGGAGTGATTTCATCCACATAAGTATGATTTCACAGCTATAGCGCTGTGCATAATTTTCTTCTCTTCTTTTTATTTGGCACTACAGAATGTGGGTAACCTGTTCTTCTGGGTAGTATCTGTGACCATCTTATTGATGTCATAATACTCCATTGGTTTGAAAAGATACCTAATTTTAAATAGTTTTTGTTAATATTAATATTACCTATATAATATATTGTACAGCTGGTAGAGGTTATGAATTCTCAGTTTCAAGTTTGAGGACACTTAAGTACTTAGTTTCCTTAAGGGGTAAAATGAGAACAGGGACTGTTTTGGGAATGTGGCAGGCAGTGCCTGGGGGACTCACCTGGTCTTTGTCTAAGGATTTCTCTCCACTCTTCACCTTCACCCCACAAGGCGTGATTAACTGGTTGGAACCGAACACTCAAGGCACCCCACCTGGGTGAAATGCCTCAGAGTCAGCAGAGAGAAAGCCAACAGATGTCATTGTCACCTGAAGTGACTGCCTTTGCCGACACAGTTACTGCGTGCAGTCTAGAATCAAGTTGCCATTGTGGTTGCCACTTTTTACTCTTGAGGGGAAAGGTCCTATTTTTCCCTATTCATGAATCTGTACAGATTTGTTTAAAAAAAAAAAAAAAAAAGCCTTAAGACAAATGTTTTTTCTTTGAATGTTTTTAAACTATTTATTATTGTTACAGGGCATACCTGTTTTTAGGATTAGTTACAGGGCCTGAGGAATGAGAAGATAACAGGGAAGATACTTATTCATACTTCTTTGTCATTGTCCCATCCTCCACCCCTGCCGAATCTCACCCCCCAACTGTGCTCCTACCCACCCAGCCTGAGCACACTTTGGGCGTAATCCTTGTCCACTCTCTTGGGAAAGTTTCTGATTGAAGACTGGAAAGAATTTCTTAACTCTCTTTTGACTTATGACAGTTCTTTCTGGCAAATATGCTTCCTGGTATTTAGAATCATTGGGCTAATTAGAAACACTACTTTACTGGTTTTTCTTTATCAAAGGAAAGAAATAAACTAATCTTCATCAAGGACGACTACATGTTTTGCTTTTTAAGTTATTTCATTAAATTATCGCAAACACCCAGTGAGGGAGCCAGGTCACACAGCCCCCTTGAAACTCAAGTCTCTGCTGGATCCCAAATCCCATATTCTCTGTGAGACCACACCACCTGTCACTGTGCCTTAGGCTATCATGCGACCTTTGTGCTGTCTGTCCACAGTGTGTCAGGACTGTCACATGCTGGGGATAAGCCTGTGTAGGTGGTAGTGGAATGAGAAAATAAAATTTAAAATGTACAAGGACTCAAATCTTTGGCACACTACTAGCTTTAGGAAAACACTCCTGAAGACAGAGCCTCTCACTGTCTCTAAGCTGATCTAATTTTTTCTAATTCTGCAAGAGACTAGGCAAGTTTTTCAAAGTTTTTAAAGTCAGGTATCTGAATAAGAGGACATCTTTGTGGGATTACTACCTTTGAATAATTTTTTAGTAGTTGTTCTTGGAAATAAAAGGGAGGAAACACCTATTTATATAATTTTTTTTCTTTTCTTTCTTTTTTTTTTTTTTTTTTTTGAGGCAGAGTCTCACTCTGTTACCTGCACCAGAGTGCCGTGGCACCAGCCTACCTCACAGCAACCTCAAACTCCTGGGCTCAAGTGATCCTCCTGCCTCAGCCTCCCAAGTACCTGAAACTACAGACATGTGCCACCATGCCCGACTAATTTTTCTATTTTTAGTTGTTTGGCTAATTTCTTTCTGTTTTTAGTAGAGATGGGGTCTCGCCCTTGCTCAGGCTGGTCTTGAACTCCTGAGCTCAAACGATACTCCCGCCTCGGCCTCCCAGAGTGCTAGGATAACAGGCGTGAGCCACCGCGCCTGGCCTCACCTATTTAATGTAATCTCTGACTAGTCTTTTATCCCACCATTATAATACAACTATTTTAGATATTTTTAAATATTTTCTTCTAATTTTTACTCATTTGTATCCTTACTTTTTCATTGTTGCAGTTACATTAGTGCTTTTTACATTGTGCTTTTTTACTTAATATTTTATTAAACATTTTATATATGATTATATACTTTACATACTGTTTTAATACTTATGTAAAACTCCTTCATGTTGCTATCCTATGAAGTATTAAAATAGTCCCGTATTGTTTAACCTTTATCTTATTAATAAGATTTTGGTATTAAAGGTTTAAGAAAAAAGCTAAGGCAGCAAAGGAGAAATTCTTCTTTCTATTTGGCTGAAAACTATATAAGCACAGTATTCCAGATATAGTTATGGATAAGAATCTAATGTTTATACTAAGATTTTTTTTACACTGGAAACTTTTTTCCCTTTTAACCTGAAATAATTTCTTTCTCTGAGTTTCCATATCTAGTCACAGGTGCAAATCCACTTCTCTGTCCTTCCAGTTGGCTAAAATGCAGTTTTAAGAGGGTAGTCATAGAACTGTAGGACTAGAAAGGACTTGTAAAGTCCAGCTTCTTGCCTCAAGAGGGGTGACAATCAGTCACCTGAGGCAGGTGAGTATCTTTTTGATCTTTGAAGCTCTTCTGGGAAAGGGATTTCATAGCTCTGTCTGAAAACACTGTTAAATAGTTTTAAATGATTCTTCCGCTTTTTAGGTCTGTCTTAAAACACATTTACTAAGGTTTCAGCTCCCATCAGTCAGTAGGCTTTGAGCACCTGCTATGTGTGCAGGACGCAACATCAGGTACTGAGAAGTACATAAATTAAAGTTTCAGCCCTGGAGACCATGCGCACGACTTGTGGAGACTGGGTGGCCTCAAATATCACACTAAAGATTTTGGATTTTATTCTGAGCCATCAAGGATATCTTAGTGTAGATGCAGCACTGTGGAAGTGGTATTTTAGGTAGAATTAATCTGTGGTTCTGAGCAGCAACGTTTTATTTATCATTCATTCAGCAAATACTTGTTCAGACCCTATTTTATATGTCCTCTGATTAAGGAATATGGAGCAGATAAATAAATAGAAAACACAAGTCGTTCTCCCTTTAGAAGATTTTAAACATACAAGTGCATAAATAATTGCAATATAAGGCAGGGAATGCTATGCGGATAATAGAGACTGAGGGGCTATACTTTTTCTGGTTGCATTTAACTCTTGAGGGCAGCTTCCTGGACAAAATGAGGATTAAGCTGATTTTGGAGAATGGGCAATATTTCTAAAGAATGCAGATTCTGGATTCTGCTGTTGCATTCAAAGATCCTTTTAACAGAAATACATTTTCATTCAGACTTCAAAACTCAGGTGCTCAGAGAAGTAAGGCCATATTGTAGGAAAGGGCTGGCAGTTGGGAGGCAAAGTTATCATCATTGCTTTGCCATTAGTAGACGGCATGTATGACTTTTGGACAATTCACTAACTTGAGCTTTTGTTTCCTTATTTTCAAAATGAGTAACTGGGTCTTGGTGATTTTCAAGGCATTTTCTAGCTCTATTGAAGTACCTATATGGAGAGCTTAGTAGCTATGAGCATGAATCTGATGCTAATATGCCTTATTTGTGTCCTGGATCAGCCATTCCCAATCTCTCTGATTAGGCACATTACTCTGCCTCCCTTTCCTTATCTGCCAAATGAAGATCTTCGTAATACACTCCCTCATAGGGTCAGTATGAATATGACAAGTACTTACAAAAATACTTGGCACAGACTAAGTGCTCAGTAAATATTAGTTATAATATTGGAGTGACATCAGGGAAGACGGCAGAGGAGGAAGCTCCAGGAATTCATGTCTTCACTAAAACAAAAAAGAATAGTTTTGTCAAATTCAACTTTCACACTGCAGCCATTACCACTCCCCACTGCCAGTCCCTTGGCAGGCAGCTGTCAGGCTGTAAGTGTTCCTGGTGCAGCACGCTAGAGCCAGGGTGAGCAATGAGGATTTTCTCGTATCAGAAGGAGAGAGAGAAAAAGGAGCAGAAAAATATTTGAAGAAATAATGGCCCAATTTACATAAATTACTTCCCCCAAAAAGGAAAGACCTGAATATGCACCCCCAAGAGCTCAACGTACTCTTAAGTAGGATAAACACAAAGAGATCCATGCCAAGATATATTGTTGCTAAATTGTGAAAGCCCAAACACAGAGAATTATGAAAGCAGCAAGAGAGAAGCAACTTGTCATGTACAAGGGATCCTCAATAATATTAAGAGCTGGTTAATCCTTAGAAACCATGGGGCCAGAAGGCAATGGGATGACATTTAAAGTCTTAATAGAAAAAAGTATCAATCAAGATTGTAAATCTTGCAAAGTTATCTTTCAAGAGAAAAAGAGAAATTAAAACAATTCCAGATAAACAAAAACTGACGGAGTTCATTATCAGTAGACGTGCCCTGCAAGAAATGAAGGGAGTCTTTTCAAGCTGAAATGAAAGGACACTAAACAGCAACTTAAAGCCATAAGGAGAAAAAAAAAAGAAAAGAAAAGAAAAACAACTCACATCAATAGGTAATTATGTAGGTAAATATAAAAGCCAATATTAATTTACTTTCAGTATTTGTAATTTTTCTTTTTTCTATATAATAGGCAAATGCATATAACAATAATTATAAATTTATGTTAATGGGCATGTGATATATAAAGATGTAATCTGTGACAATCACTATGTATGGGGGAAGGGTGAAGATGTATAAGAGCAGTGTGTTTATATACTATTAAAACTAAGTTGGGGCTGTGCTCAACAGCTCACACCTGTAATCCCAGCACTTTGGGAGGGTGAGGCAGGAGGATCACTTGAGCCCGGGAATTCGAGACCAGCTTGGGCAACATAGCAAGACCCCACCTCTATAAAAAAATTTAAAAATTAGCCAGGCGATGTGGCACACACCTATAGTCCCAGCTACTCAGGAGGCTGAGGTGGGAGGGTCACTTGAGCTCAGCAGTTTGAGGCTACAGTGAGCTATGATCAGGCTGCTGCACTCCAGCCTGGGTGACAGAGCAAGACTCTAAAAAAAGAAAGAAAGAAAGAATGAAAGAATCTAAATTGGTATAAATCAAACTAGGTTGTTACAAATTTAAGATGTTCATTGTAATCCCCAAGGTAACTGCTAAGAAAATAATTTTAAAATATACAGAAAAGGAAAGGGGATGATCATTAGAAAGGTACACTACAAAAAAATTAAATAATTAAAAAAAACAAGGCAGTAATGTTAGAATTGAAGAACAAAAAATATTTATACAAAAGATACAGAGAAAATAATACATAAATGTCAGGAGTAAATCCTTCTTTATCAGCAACCACATTAAATGTAAATAGATGACAATAAATAATTAGAAAAATGTAAATGGGTGAAACTCAACTATTAAGAGATAGAGATTGGAAGATTGGATTAAAAAAACGAACAGGATCCATCTATATGCTGTCTACAAAAGACAATTTACATATAAAGACACAAAGGGGTTGAAAGTAAAAGGATGGAAAAAGATATTTCAGGCCAATAGTAACTAAAAGAGAACCTATACTATTATCAGACAAAATAGACTTTAAGTTAATAAAGGTTGCAAGAGATAAAGGACATTATATATTGATAAAAGGTTCAATACAGCAAGAAGAGATAACAATTATAAACATATACACACCTAACAAAGGAGCCCTAAAATATATGAAGCAAAAATTGACAGACTCAAAGGGAGAAATAGACAGTTCTAAAGTAATAGTTGGAGACCTCAATACCTCATTTTCAATAAGAATTAAAACAACTATACAGAAGATCAGTAATGAAATAGAGGATTTGAACAATACTATAAAGCAATTAGACCTAACAAACATGTACAGAATATTCCACCTAACAACAGCATAATACCCATTCTTGACAAGTACCATGGAAAATTCTCCAGGATAGATTATATGTTAGGCCATGAAACAATCCTTAATAAATTTTTTCAAATTTTACAAAGTATGTTTTCCAATCACAATAGAATAAAGCTAGAAATCAAATACAAAAGAACCACTGGAAAAGTCATAAATATGTAGAAATTAACACACTCTAAACAACCAATGGGTCATGAAGAAATCACAAAGAAAGTTAGAAAATATTGGCAATGAATGAAAACAAAAGTACAACATACCAAAACTTGTGAGATACAGCAAAAGCAATGCTAAGAGCGAAATTTATAACTGTAAATGCATGCATTAACAAAGAAGAAAGACATCACACCAATAATGTAAGTGTACACCATAAGGAGCTGGAAAAAGATCAGACTGAACCCAATGTTAGCAGAAATAAATAATTAAGGTAAAGAACAGATAAATAGAATAGAGAAACAGAAAAACAATAAAGAAGATCACTGAAACCAAAATTGGTTTTTGCAAAGATCAACAAATTGACAAATCCTTAGCTACACTAAGACAAAGAAAGAAGACTCAAAGTACTAAAATTAGAAATGAAAACAAAGGTAGTATTTATTGACCTTATAGAAATAAAAGGATTATAGGAGAATACAATGAACAGTTATAATGCCAACAAAGGACAGTTTCCTACAAATCCAACCAAAACAGACTCAAGAAGAAATAGAAAATTTGAATAGACCCATAACAAGTAAGGAGATCAAATCAGTAAACAAAAACCTCCCAACTAAGAAAAGCCCAGGACCAGATGACTTCACTGATGAATTCCACCAGACATTTAAATGAGAATTAACACCAATCCTCAAACTCTTGAAAAAATTGAAGAGTAGGCTCATTCCATGAGCCTAGCATCACCCTAATACCAATACTAGATGGTGACATTATAAGAAAACTACAGACTGATATCTGTTATGAATATTGACACACAAATCTCCAATAACATACTAGTAAACCAAATTCAGCAACATATTTAAAGGATTATATATCATAACCAAATAAGATTGATTTCTGGAGTGCAAAGAAGATTCAACATACAAAATCAATAAGTGTAATATACCACATTAATAGAATGAAAGAGGAAAAAGCCCACATGATCATCACAATTGATGGAGCAAAAGTATTTAACAAATTCAGCACTCTTTCATGATAAAAACACCAGTAAAGTAGTAATAAAAGGGAACTTCCTCAATATGATACAGGCTTATATGAAAAACTCAAAGCTAACATCATTGATAAAAGACTGAAAGTGTTCCCTCTAAGATCAAGATGAAGACAGGAATGCCATCTTTCACTACATCTATTCAACATAGTACTGGAAGTTCTACCCAGAGCAATTAGGCAAAAAAAAAAAAAAAACAGAAAGAAAAGTCATCCAAATTGGAAAGAAAAAAGTAAAGTCATCTCTGTTTGCAGATGATATGATTTTATATGCAGAAAAAGCTAAAGAATCCACAAAACCATTATTAGAACTAACAGTTAAATTCAGGAAAGTTCCAGGATATGACATCAACACTGAAAATACACTCAGGTGTATTTGCTTATTGCAAGTCTATACACTCGCAATAAGCAATCCAAAAAGGAAATTTTAAAAAATCTATTTACAGTAGCATCAAAAAGAATAAAATACTTAGGAATAAATTTAACCAAAGAGGCAAAAGCTTTGTACATTCAATACTGCACAACATTGCTGAAAGAAATTATGGAAGACCTAAATAAATGGCAAGATAACCCATGTTGGAAGATGTATTGTTAAGATGACAATATTACCCATAGCAATCCACAGATTCAATGCAATCTCTATCAAAATCGTGATGGTGATTTTTACAGAAATAGAAAAATGCATCGCAAAATTCATATGGAATTGCAGGGGACCCTGAGTAACCAAAACAATCTTGAAAAAGAAGAACAAAGTTTAAAGACTCACACTTTCTGGTTTTAAAACTTTCTACAAAGCTACAGTAATCAAAACAGTGTAATACTAGCATAACGATAGATGTGTAGATCAATGGAGTAGAACCCAGAATAAGCCCTCACATATATGGTCAACTGATATTCAACATAGGTGCTACCAAGACAAATAATGTGAAAAGCACAGTCTTTTCAGCAAATGGTGCTAGGAAAACTGTATATCCACCTACAAAAGAGTGTGCCGGGCACGGTGGCTCACGCCTGTAATCCTAGCACTCTGGGAGGCCGAGGCGGGCGGATTGTTTGAGCTCAGGAGTTCGAGACCAGCCTGAGCAAGAGCGAGACCCCGTCTCTACTAAAAATAAGAAGAGATTAATCAGACAACTAAAAATATATAGAAAAAATTAGCCGGGCATTGTGGGGCATGCCTGTAGTCCCAGCTACTCGGGAGGCTGAGGCAGAAGGATCGCTTGAGCCCAGGAGTTTGAGGGTGCTGTGAGCTAGGCTGACGCCACGGCACTCACTCTAGCCCGGGCAAAAGAGTGAGACTCTGTCTCAAAAAAAAAAAAAAAACGAAGAATGAAGTTGGACCCCTCCCTCACACCATACACAAAAATGAACTCAGAATGGGTTTTAGACCTAAACAAAAGAGCCGAAACTATAAAATTCCTAGAAGAAAACATTGAGAATAATCTCCATGACGTTAGATTTGGCAATGATATCTTGGATGTGACACCAAAAGCACGGGGAACGAAAGAAGAGATAGATAAATTAGACTTCATCAAAATTAAAAATTTTGTGCATTAAAAGACCTTATCAAGAGAGTGAAAAGACAACCTACGGATGAAAGAAAATATTTGCTAATCATGTATATTCTAAGGGATTAATTATCTACAATATATAAAGTAATCCTACAACTTAATAGCAACAACAAAAATAACCAGTTCAAACCTGGACAAAGAATTTCAATAGATATTTCTCCTAAGATGGTGTAAAAATGGCCAGTAAGCATATGAAAATATGGTCAACATTATCACTCATTAGGGAAGGGTGAATGAAAGCATAATGAGATACTACTTTGTACCCTTCGGCATGGCTATTACAGGGAAAAAAGACGAAAAATAGCAAATGTTGGTGAGGATATGGAGAAATTGGAACCCTCGTGCACTGTTTCTGGGAATGTAAAACAATGCAGCCACTGTGCAGAACATTTTAGCAGTTCCTCAAAAAGCTAAACATAGAATTAACATGTGATTCAGCAATTCTGCTGCTAGATATATACTCAAAGGAATTGAAAGCAGGGACTCAGATACTTGTACCCAATGTTCATTACAACCTTATTCACAATAGCCAAAAGGTAGAAACAACCCCAGTATCTATCAACAGATGAATGGATAAACCAAATGTGTGTACACACCATGGAATATTATTCAGCCACAAAAAGGAATAAAGTTCTGACACATGCTACAAACTGGATGAACCTTGAAACATTATGCTAAGTGAGATAAGTCGGACATAAAAAGACAAATATGATATGGTTCCTCATATCAGATACTTGGATTTCCCGTCTACCGGCTTCACCGCTCGGCCACGACTACCGCTCATATCAGATACTTGGAATAAGCAAATTCCTAGATACTAGATTAGAGGTTGGTGCAGATTGGGGGTAAGAGGAATGGGGATTTATTATTATTTATAATGAGTACAGAGTTTCTGTTTGGGGTGAAGGAAAAGTTTGGAAATAGCGATGGTTACACAACATTGTGAATATAATTAATACAACTGAATTGTAAACTTAAAATGGTTAAAATGGCACATTTTATTTTACATATATTTGACCATAATTTTAAAAATTAATAATGTATAATACTAAAAAACATTGAATTATATACCTTAAGTGGATGAAATATGTATGTGAATTTTATTTCAATAAAGCTGTTTTTTAAAATATATCTATTATTACTGTTGCTGATACTATTACTACTAAAAATAACAGCTCTCAAATTCTTAAAATTTTGGTGCTAATCGTTGCTTGGTCCCTTCAGCTAAAAGTAATCTCTTCTTCAATTGCATATGTTTATTTGTGTCTCTTTTAACTAATCAGTACTAACAGGAATTATGTGTATTTCCAAGAAACGCTGTATGAGAATAATGATAGCATGATCATCTCAATAGACACAGAAAGACCATGTGGCAGAATCCAACACCTTTTCATAACAAAAACACTCAACAAACTAGAAATAGAAGGGACCATCCTCAACCCAATAAATGACATCCGAAAAACCTACAGCTAACATATTCAATAGTGAAAGACTGAATGTTTTCTCTTTAAAATCAGAAACAAGAAAAGGAAATCCATTCTTACAACTTCTATTGAATATTTTCTGGAGTTTCCACCCAGGGAAATTAGACAAGAAAAGGAATTAAAAAGCATCCACATTGGAAAGGACGAAGTAAAACTATCTCTATTCAAAGATTACATGATTTCAAATATAAAAAAATCCTAAGGAATTCGCTAAAAAACTATTAGAAATAATAAATGAGTTCAGAAAGGTTTTAGGGTATAAGGTCAATATACAATCAGTTGTATTTCTGTACACTTGCAATTAACAATCTGAAAATGAAATTTAAAAAACTGATAGTATCAAAAAGAATAAAATACATAGAAATAAATTTTGTTTTATTTTGTTTTGAGACAGGGTCTCACTGTCACCCAGGGGTAGAGTGCAGTAGCATCACCGTACAGCTCACTGCAACCTCAAACTCCTGGGCTCAAGTGATCCTGCCTCAGCCTCTCAAGTAGCTGGGACTATAGTAGAAATAAATTTAATAAAACAAATGCAATACTTATATTCTGAAAACTGCAAAAGTATTGAAAGAAATTAATATTGTTAAGAAGACAGGACTCACTAGTTTGATCTGTAGATGCAACATGATTCCTATCAGAATCCCAGCTGGCTTCTTTGTAGAAATTGACAAGCCAATCCTGGAATTCATATGTAAACCCAAGGCATCCAGAATAGCCAAAACAATCTTCAAAAAGAACAAAGGTGCAGGACTCACACTTCCCAATTTAAAAACTTACTACAAAGCTATGGTAATCAAGACAGTGTGATCCAGCCATAAGGATAGACACACCAACCAATGGAATAACATATTAGAAAACCCGTCTATCAGTGGCCAGTTGATTTTTGACAAGGATACCAAGATCACTCAATGCAGAAAGAATAATCTTTTCCACACATGGTGCTGGGAATACCAGATACCCACAAGCAAAATAATGAAGTTGGATCCTTACCTTAAATCATATACAAAGATTAACTTGAAATGAATCAAATACCTAATTGTAAGAGCCACAGTATAAAACTCTTAAAAGAAAACACAGCAGTAAGTCTTCACAACCTTGGATTTGCTGATGGATTCTTAGGTACAACAATAAATGCATAAGCAACGAAAGAAAACAATTGTACATCATCAAAATCAAGAACTTCTGTGCTTCAAAAGATACTGTCAAGAAAGTGGAAAGTTAACCCACAGAATGGGAGGAAATGTATGCAAAACATATATCTGATAAGGGACTTATATGTAGAATACATAAAGAATTCTTACAACTCAATAATAAAAAGACAACCTAATTTTTAAAATGAGCAACTCATCTGAACAGGCATTTTTTCCAAATATATACAAGTGGCCAGGAAGGGTCACAATTAAGATTATGGGTTTTAAAGTCAGACTGCCTCAATTCAAATCTTGGTCCACCACTTAGAGTACCCACCACTGGGTAGTTTAGGCAGTTATTCAACTTCTTTGTGCCTCAGAAGATCTTCTGGTAGGTGTAAAGGAGTTGGTGTGCTTTAAGCAAGTTGTGAGGCGTCAGGCACAGCGGAGGCACTGACGCAGCGTTAGGCACGCTGGTGCTGTTGCAGTTCTCGTCAGCACTGTCACATTGTGGGACCACCACTTCCGAGTTGGGAGTGTGAGGCCTGGGTACCAGCGTCCTTTTCACTTATTCACTATGCAAATCACACAGCTAGTCTTCACCTCTAGAATGGAGATAATCCAGATTAGACACCTAATGACCAACAGGTATGTGAATAGTTGATCAACATCACTAATCATCAGGGAAATGCAAATCAAAACCACAATATGATATCACCTCATACCTATTTGATGGCTATTATCACAAAGTTAAAAGATAGCAAATGTTGATGAGGATGCAGAAAAAAGGAAACACTTATATGTTCTTGATGGGAATAGCCATTGTGGAAAACAGTATGGAGTTTCCTCAGAAACTTAAAAATAGAACTACTGTTATGATCCAGCAGTCCCACTTCTGGGTATATATCCAAAGAAAATAAGTCACACTCAAAGAGGTATCTGCACCCCCATGTTCACTGCAGCATCACTCACAATAGCCAATACGTGGGGATAGCCTAAGTGTCTATCAGTGGGTGAATGGATAAGAAAATGTGGTGCATATACACAATGGAATATTATTCAGCCTTAAAAAAGAAAGAAATCCTACCATTTGCTACAATGTGAATGAACCTGGAAGACATTGTGCTAAATGAAGTAATCCAGGTGTGAAAGAAAAATACTACATGATCTCACTTATACGTAGAAACTAAAAAGTTGAGCTCATAGAAACAGAGAAGAAGGGTGGGACCAGAGGTGGCGAAAAAAGGAAAATGCTGGTCAGGGGCTACAAACTTTCAATTATAAGATGATATTAAATTCTGAAGACATAATTTACAGCATGGTGTCTGCAATTAATAATAGTATATTGTACACTTGAAACTTGCTAAGAGAACAGACCTTAAGTATCCCAACCGTACGCACAGAAAACGGCTGCGTGAGGAGATGGATCTGTTCACGCTGTAGCATCCTTTCGCAGTTGGTGTGTGTGTCACAGCATCACATTGTACCCCTCAATATATACAGTTTTTATTTGTGTATTATACCTCCATAAGGCTGGAGAAAATAAAAAATAAATAAAATAGAACAAAATAAATAATAATGAAATAAAATAAAATTAAAAATAGACATAATCCTGTGTATCCTACTTCCTTCCCAGGATCGTTACCAGATAATTCAAGGAAAAGTAATTTATAAAACATAATTAATATATAAATACAAACATTATAGTAATAAACATAATTATAATTATTAAACATTGCAGTAGTTCCCCCCTTATCCATGGCGGATAGTTCCAAGATTCCAATTGGATGCCTGAAACCTCAGATAATATACCTAACCCTATACAAACTATGTTTTATCCTATACATGTATACCTGTGATAAAGTTTAATTTATAAATTCGGCACAGTAAGAGATTAGCAACAATAACTAATCAGAAAATAGAACAATTATAACAATATACTGTAAGAAAAGTTGTGTGAATATTCTCTCTCTCTCTCTCAAAATAGCTTATTGTACTGTCCTCACCTATTTTCAGACATTGGTTTTCCACAGGTAAATGAAACTGCAGAAAGCAAAGTCATGGATAAAGGGGAACTACTGTATTATAATAAACATGATAACATTATCATTATACTTTCCCTCTCCTAATAGATTAAACTTTTTATCAGGTTGGTCCTGTTATTTATATCAATTGGTATACTGAGTAATCTCTTGTATATACTGAATACTCAGTAAATGTACTAGAGAAGAATTTAACTGAAATAGTATAAAGTTTGAAACAATATAAAATATTTGGATGGTATTTCATTTTCCTGAGAGGGTGCTACAGACTATTTAGAATCTAATATCAATAACCTATTTGTTTATTTTGATAAAGATAACTTAGATAATCCTTGGCATTGTATTTATAGCCCAGTAGAGTGATAGTTTACAACCTTAACATTCATATGTCTTTAACTATAAATTTTAGGTGGCCAGTAATTCAGCTGATAGATATTATCAGTAATAAACTGCTGAAAGAAGGCACAAATACTTGTACAATTGATTCCTGTATTGTTTCCTTTGAAGATGTGCTTTGCAAATGAGAGACGGTGTTAAGACACAAGGGAAACAGTGAGATGGATCTGTTCGCACCTGAGCTGTCCCACAGGCTGGCGCAGCATCATGGAAGGAGCTGGAGCTTTGCCACTGCCTGTCCCCTAGGAAGCCTACTAAGTAAAGTCCAGAAAGAGAAGTGTGCTCTTAACAGATAAGGCATCCTATGGACACAAGAAAATGACTTCATCATTGATGAAAACAAATCCTTCTGTGTTTGCCTTTATTTTAACAAACAGGACATTTTTGGTTTATTAAGTAAAAAATCATTCACATTAATTATTTAGGTAATAAATTTAAGGCAAATATGCCTAAAGTATAAAATGACTTGAGGTTCTATTTAAAATAAGTTGTCTAAACTATAAATTGAAACTTCCACCCAGTGAGCTTTTGAGAGCAAAGTCCACTTGGTGCTTGTCCTGATTGTCTCCTGGGGCTCAGCACAGCCCTGGGCACCACCGGCATCTGGGGAGACTCGGAAGTACAAGAGGGTCCCGCAGGTGACGGTTTGCAGTTAAAAGTTTGTTTCGTGTTGGCAGTACAGAACTTAAAGAATGAAGAGTTGGAGGTGTAACGGCATAGTACTGACTTCTCTGTAGCCACGTGCTTCGCCTTCAGGTAGGACAGGGCATGCTCAGGAATCCTCTGCGAGAGTCAGAGCGTGTTGAGGGGTCCGTCATGAGCTGCTCCCCTGCACTGCTGCCACATGGGTAGGCTGGGCACCATGATGTCTGGGACCAGAGCCAGGCAGCTCTCAAGAAGACATGTCAGAGGGGCCAGGTCTGCTCTCTCTCCTCTTCAGCCTAGAGGAAGGTGACAGGAGCAAGTCAGAGGAGAGCAAAGCCCAGGAGGTTCCATCCCCTCCCCTGGGTTGATCTTCATCAAGACTGTATGTAGCCTTTAGATAGCTGTAGAATCTCAGAGAAAGTTTTCCTTTTCAGGAGCACAGTCTCTCTTTCTGAGGGTCAAAATTTGTGTATGTGTTTCTGACTCTACTCATTGTAGTGTTTCTCACAGGCAGGCAGTTGAAGCTCACCTTGCGGTATTATTTTGATTTTAGCATATGGCACACCCTGCTGTGGTTTTGCTGTGCTGTGGTTGCTATGTGACATTCTGAGGTTTTTGCTTTCCTTGTTGCCCTAATTTTTTTGTTTGTAAAAATAAACTGTGCCATTCAAGAGAAATTGTTTCCTCTGTAAAATATAGTTTAAATCCAAGAATGTTCTTATTACTCTTAAAATTCAAAGCATTGTCCTTGAACCAGTCTCGCACATTTATCTAGTTTAACTGAGGTTTGTTCTGTTTGAAGCTAGACTAAGCTTAGTATTTGCCTCTATGTGGTAATAATTAAATTTAGGCTTTGTGATTTCTGAGCACAGTGTTTCTTGGTCTTATTTTGCTGATTCTTTTATGTTAGCTCTCATGTGGTCGTTGTCTTCCCAAACTCCTTTTATTGCCAGTCAGTGTGAATCCTTTTGTTTTGAATTTCTTCATAGATTTTTGACTGAAAGTTCAATTTAGGATATTTTGTGGATTTTAGAAAAAATTTTCGACCCATTTGACTTGTTTTTTCCCCTTTCTATTCTCAGTTGCACTATTCAAATACCATAATCTGTTCTTCACATCTTGTGCCATCTTAATTTTTACTTCTGCTTCTGCAACATTGTGACATCAAACATTCAACCATTAAAATATGTTTTACTTACAAACAGTGTTGACTTTTGTCGGGGTGACCTGTATTGTGGTGACCATTACTAGAATTCCTTTTTATAGCTTTTAAAGCATGCGGATACCTTTCTGCCTTCGTTGATTTTTAATGATCTGAATCATTTGCAGATTATTAAATTATTCATATGAATAATTTATACCATGATGCTTCTTGATAATGATTTTTTTTATGAATTTTGTCAATGTTTTCATCTCAACTAGAATTAAAAAACCGTAAAACAAAACAAACAGAACCCTTGAGATACTTTTGCTGGTGCAACTCTTCAGCCTATCCTGAGCCAGTTTCTTCTTCCCAGAGCTCTAATAAAAGTTAGCCTAAAACAGGAGTCATCTGTTCTGCCACCTGCTTGTGTTAGGAATTGCCACTTTATCTTTTTGTTTCAAAATTTCCATTTTCTTTGAAGGTGGTCCCCACAGTTGAGGTTTTTGGTTATTGACATTCTAGAACTGAAGTTGGCTCTGTTACCTGTGTATTTGGGAATTCATATATTTCTGATTTAAAATGGTACACCAAAGATTTCTCAATTTCCAGTTTAAAATAAGCTTCAATTTTTTTGTTTAAATAAATTTATTGTAGTTAAATGATAATTTTAAAAGATTTGTCACAGGAGAGATACCATTTTGAAAATTTTCTGCAAGAAACTAATTATAGTTGGACTTTCATCTTCAAGATCTTTTAAGAATAATAAATATCATTTATATAAAGAAGTCTAATGTGTCAAATACCTTCACATACATTGTTGCCTTAAAATGCTCTAACATAGGCCGGGTGCGGTGGCTCACGTCTGTAATCCTAGCACTCTGGGAGGCCGAGGCGGGCAGATTGTTTGAGCTCAGGAGTTCGAGACCATCCTGAGCAAGAGCGAGACCCCGTCTCTACTAAAAATAGAAAGAAATTAATCAGACAACTAAAAATATATAGAAAAAATTAGCCGGGCATGGTGGCGCATGCCTGTAGTCCCAGCTACTCGGGAGGCTGAGGCAGGAGGATCGCTTGAGCCCAGGAGTTTGAGGTTGCTGTGAGCTAGGCTGACGCCACGGCACTCACTCTAGCCAGGGCAACAGAGCCAGACTCTGTCTCAAAAAAAAAAAATGCTCTAATGTAAATATTGTTATACATACACACACACACACACACACACACACACACACACACACACAAAAGACTAAATGGATTCTGTTAGTTTAGGTGACATTATCAAGATTATTTGGCTTGTAAGTGACAAAACTGGGACTTGAATCCATGTCTTTAGACTTCGTAGTCTGTAGGCTGCCTGCCATACCACACTGTGCTGAATAGGACAGTTTGCACCTGGAGAAAAATGTGTAGTGGTAGATTGGATGTTTCTAAGAAAAGCGTGTATATTATAATACTCGTTGACATGACTTGTTGACACTACAGATGAGATGCGTAGGAGGCTTTGTTAAATCAGTCAAATGAAGAAAAATGTTTTTCAAATTGTAACTTTCTCTGCAGCAATTAAGCTGTGGGCCTAGAGACTTAAGGTGTTAATTTTTACCTTTTCTTCTGTTGCATGGAGTAAGATCTTTATTGTTACTTAGAGGGCTAGAAAGTCAAGCTATTCATGTCAACGAGTTAATGCATTAAAATGCTGTAGCTCTAAGGATTGCAGAGATCCGCCAGATGTGATGGAACATCAAGCAGCGGTGCTTTCCCACCAGGACTGATGAAGCCAGAAGGGCTCCACAGAAAGGCTTCGTGTCATTTACTCTAAGTCCTAAGTTTTGAGCAGCTGTTTTGTCAGCTGAAAAGGGTGAGTTTCAGATACATTCTAGGTCCCACTGACTCTTGAACAACACATGTTTGAACTGCGCAGGTCCACTTATACGCAGATTTTTTCAATAAATGTAGTCAGCCCACCATATTGACAGTTTCCATACCCATGACCAAATGTGGATTGAAAATACAGTATTCACAGGGTGCAAAACCCACATATATGCAGGACCAACATTTTGTATCAAGCACAGCAGGAACAACTGTGGGACTTGAGTATGTGCAAATTTGTTACCCTTGGGGGTTCTGGAACCAATGATACTGAGGGTCGACTGTACTTGAGTAAATTTAGGTAGAAGTAAGCGGTCTTGTGTGGTTTTTTTTTTTTTTTAGAGTAGCAATACTCAAAATTGGTTGTGGGACCAACAGCATCAGTATTACCTTGGAACTTACTAAAATGCAGATTTGAGGCCCCACCCCAGACCTGCTGAATCAGAAACTCTGAAGGTGGGGCCCAGCAGTCTGTTTTAACAAGCCTGTGATGCTGATTCATGCTGGAGGCACACTGGGAGATATGAGACTTTTAAGATAAAGATTTAGGGTTGGCCTGGGAAGAGTAGTACTGGCAAGTGTGGGAATATATTTAGATTTGTAATCAGGAGATGCTTTGTAACTGAGGGTTGGAATGACCCTTAAAGGTAAAGACCAGTCATAACTGATACTAAGGTTCCAATTTTCTTTCAGGACTATATTATATACTTCATTTGTTAATGTATTTTATTTTGATCTCATTATAAAGATTGCTACTTGTAATCTTCAAAACACATAATTGAATAGAACAAGTATAATTCTTTACCCAGAAACCATGTATGTAGGAAGCCCAACTGTAGCACTGTGCCCTTACCTAGTAGCAACAAGTGTTAGTAAAACAAAGTATGTGAAAGACACCACTGTTGAGTGCTAGACTCATAACCAAACTGTAGACAGATCATACTGTCATAGCATGACTCTAAATTAGAACAAAAATATATGTATAGTATACATATGTATATATTAGTGTGATGCTAAAGAAAAGAAGATAATGAGGAATATGTTGAATCTTAGCTAGTTTGGTCAGTTTGGGTATATTTGAGAGTTACTCTTAGGAAATGATTGTTAGTTCATCCAAGCAATAAGGCAGTTTATTATTAAAGAAGAGATTGATTTGAATATTTATTTGTATTAAAGAATAATGCACTTTTAATTGTGAAAAAAAGATGCAATAATCCAGAGAAGAAAATAAAAACTTACCTGTAATCCTTTCATCTAGAGATAATTTGCTTAATTTTTTAGTAAGGATCACTCTACTTTTTCTTTATAAGACTATCATATTAATAATATATAGTCCTACCGTCTTAGAATCACATAGTTCATATAAGCCTAAGTCTGTTTTTCTTACTCAGCAATATAATAAGAATACCTCCAACAATGTCATTAAAAATGTTTTTCGAATTCAGATTTTAATGCTATAATTTATATAGCTGTTTCATGATTTATTTTTCTAATTTTTATAAGAAGTGTAGGTTCTTTACCATATTTCACCATAGTAAATAAGACTGATGAACATTTCTGTACATAAATGTTTTTCTCCACATCTCTGATTATTTCATTAGTACAGCTTCTTTACAGTGCCCTTGTTGAATAAAAGTATATGAACATTTTAAGGCCTTTGGTTACCCAACTGTGCATAGGAATGGGTAACTGCTGTGAACCTAGAGAAAACTAGATTTTTTAAAGATGTCTTGTCTTGCACTGGAGAAATTAAATTCACCTCTAGAGAGTTTGGAAATAGCCAATATCTAGTAACATTAGCTACTATTTTAAATAATAGCTGCTATGGTGTGCCAAACATTGTACATACATGTCTCCACGTGTGACTTGTACATATGAATGTATGTACAGAATGTGACAGCAATACCATTAGGTGGGTATTATCCTCATTTTATATATGAAAAAGTTAAAGTTCAGAAAATTGAAATAATTTGATCAAGATAAAATAGGCAATAAGCAGCAGAGCTGGAATTTAAACCTATATCTGACTTTAGACCATGCTTTTCTAGGTTCCGGCAGAATTTTTGTGACTAAATAAAAGTACAAGATTTGAGCCTTGAAAATAAAGTTCACAACTACCACCAGCAATATGGTGGTTCTTTCTTAGAATTACCATCTCCAATGACCCTGTGCCTCGAAAAAGGAAATGATCATATCAGAGACTTACATTTGTCTAGAGAATTAGACTTACAGTTTATGGAAAAAGTTTAATCTTATACCCTTCTGTGACTGTATCTTTATTGTACTGTTCACTTTCATACAGAAATAAACCATGTAAAATATGGTCTGCTCCTCAATGTTACATCTATTTGGATTAAAAGGGAATTAGACAAAATATACTCTGGGCATTAAAAATAGCATAGACAATCAAATATGTGTCTGACTTGGGTAGGAAGGTAGAAAAAACACATTTGAACCCAGGAGATAAATCTTGTCAAATAAGTTGAAAATAAAGGAAGTGTGAAACTTAAACTTATTTCTGAAATTGTCTTAATATTTCACTTTAGAGACATTTCCTAAAACTTGTGTATTTAGAGTTTTCTTGACTAAATCTGATTATGGACAGGGAGGAGGGGTACTCCATCACTCTCTAAATGACTGAGAAGGCAGGCTGGGTATTTCGCTATTTTAACAAATTCATTAGTTATTGTCAATTAGACTGTTGACATTATCTTGTCACAAACTTAGATTTCAGGCTGGTGTACTGATGCACATGTCCCAAGTAGGGAACGTAGATGGTATCAAAGCCTGTGAATTCAGCCCTGGAAGTGTGTGGGGGCATAGTAGGCCCTTCACATCCAGTAAGTGGATGTGAAATCAAAAAGTGTTTACTGAGTAACTAGTATGTGATTTGTTTTCTATCCTGAGAATCAAAATTCTCAGGTAGCCCTTTCTGCAATGATGGAAATGTTCTATTTTTGTGCTATCCGGTATGGTATTCACTAGCCACAATGAATATTTAGAAATAGGGCTTATGCAACTCAGAAAGTGCATTTTAAATTTTATTTTACTTTATTTCATTTAAATTTGATTACCCACATGGCTAATGGCTACCTTACTAGATTCTGCCACCACAGGGACCCTTGTGCAATCAAATGTAAGTCTCTCCACTGCAGCTTGTCGAACTGCCTGGCACTTTATAGCTACAAACAGGTAGAGCAACACAGTTTTCTCTGGCTCCCCAACCCCTGGCCAAATTTCCTGCCTTCTCATGAGCCCCATCTAATCCTGTGTGCCCAGCTAGCCAGCCACCTCCTGTTAGCTTGTGTCACTTCCCTCATGGTTAATGGCAGGATCTCTTTTGCCAGTGTCCAAGTGGTGAGTCCCATACTCCCCCCAGGGAGGTGGCCTGGTATCTTAGAACAGACCGGCTTTAAAGCCAGTTGGCTTATGTTACAGCCCTGTCATGGGCCAGTGGTGTGGAATTGGTTGTTATTTAACTTCCTTTGAAGACTGGAAGAGTCATATTTGCCCTGGGGAGTTGTCGTGAAGAGAACTAGAGAAGAGCGTGGCAGTGCAGCGAAGCCCAGCAGACTCTAGCCAGCGAGCACAGTTAGCAACCGAGGCTTGATGCTCATGAGCCTATAGGCAGGTGATGGAAAAGTAATATTTGCTGCTAGTGATTATAATTCTTATTAATATTTAGGTGGTGAAAGATAATGGGCCTTGAGGAAATAACACTGGGGTTATTTCCCCAGTTTTTGCTAAACAATAGCTATTAACTAACTTGAAAGGACTGCAAGTATAACTCATAATTACAATGACAGCAGAAATACATCCTTACCCACTAAACCCTTGAACGTGGGAAGATCTTGTAAGAATTCTATATCAGTTCATTCATTGCATCCTCACAGGAAATCTGTGTAGTGCTTACAGCTACTGTTAATACTCCCATTTTATAAAAACGGAGTCACAGAGAGATTAAAGTTGTCCACAGTCACACAACCAGCAAGTGGCAAAGCCAGGATTTAAGTTCAGACTTTTTAGGTCCAAGGCTATACCCTTCTCTCCTGCCTCTCATGTCACTGTGTGCTGTGCATTGGATTCTTAGGTGCCTTGATGCTTCCTGCTCAGAGCTTTTATCCCTCTAAGCCCTTATTTTAAATTCTTACTATTCTCAGATGCCTACTTTAAAGCCCATGGGACTCAGTTGTACAAGGTCTGGTTTATCTGTTTAAAAGGTCCTGTCATTTATATCTCCTGTAAATAGGAATGTGTACATATTCATTAATTTAGCACACATCCCTTGTACATGTCAGGTACTGTTAAGTACCTGAAAAAAAGAAAAAACGGATAAAGAAGAAACAGCTGCTGTATTATAGAAGTTGAGGATTTAGTTATAGAGGCAAGACACTTGTACATGTCGATGTGAAACACACTATCAGAGCACAGAGAAAAAAGCAACTTTTCCTAGGGAAGCTAGACAAAGAGGTGACCTTCATTCCAAAAACATTTACTTTCCAAGTGTTCGTGAACCAGCCAGCCAAGTCCCCTTCTGTCACAGAAGCAACGTTCTAGAAGAGACTTAGTTAGCATGGAGAAGTCCACATTGCTTTTACTGCAGCACCAATAATGCTTTACTGCGCTTAGTTGTTTCCGGTGTGCGTCTCTCTATGAACCTGAAGCCGTCTCAACTAGCCCCGACCCAAAGATTCTAACTTATTTTCAGTGAGTCTAGAGAAAAACCCAGGCATCTTCATTTTTAAAGTCATTTTAACTCATGGACTAAATTGAAAAATAGTGATTTCCTAATTAGTTATTAGTAAATTTATAAAGCCAGGATTAGATCTGAGGGCTCATTTTGATGATACAGTAAAAGTGGGGTCATGTTTTTGAGCAAAGGACTAGGTTTTCTCCCCAAAATTAATCAACCAGGTGAAAAATACACACCTGTAGCATAGCTGCCACAGTGTGGCCACCACGACATTCCCCCGACCACCACACACACACACACACACACACACACACACACACACACGGCGCCACAGCGCAGTGACCTCACCAGGCAGGCACATGTGTGCACGCTCGGTATTCAGACCTGGGCCAGTGGGCCCTATGATTGAGACTGAATTGTAAATGACATTGAATGGTTTATTCCAAGCATGTCTTCCATGCAAAGAAAAATAAAATCTAGATTATGTTCTGACAACTACAACTCTTAGTCTAACCTTCTTTAGCTAAACAAGAGGAGGAAAGAAAGAAGAAAAGAAAATTTTCTTTTATTCTTTTTTTTATTTTGTTTTAGAGACAAGGCCTTGCTCTGTCACCCAAACTGGAGTACAGTGGTGCCATAGCTCACTGCAACCTCGAGCTACACATTCTCCCTACATAGCAAACAAGCAAATCAGTTTAATTTATGATTTGGAAAACTGTTTGTTTTTAAAGGTGGTTATGGTAATCTACGTATCAGTCACATTGTCCCTGTCTACATATTCAATGCAAAATATAGTCTTGATATAATTGGTTGCTAAACACAGGAAAAATTTGAGAGAGCTTAACTAGGAGGAAAATAAAAATAAACATCTCTCACAAAACTGAGACTTCCTGAAATAAGTCACTAGCAGGGTATTTTACACATTGACAGTGATAGAAAACAAAAAGATATTTCACATGGTTTTCTTTCTCTTGTTTCAATGACATTTTTTTAAAAGTCTATTCCGTTGTTTCCTGTTCACTTGAGTTCTACACCAGCGGTCCCAAGCCTTTTTGGCACCAGAGACTGGTTTCACGAAAGACAGTTTTTCCACAGACCAGGGTGGGGCTAGGGGGATGGTTTCAGAATGATTCAAGCGTGTTACACTTATTGTGCAGTCAAACCTCTCTGCTAATTATAATCTGTATTTGCAGCCGCTCCCCAGCACTAGCATCACCACCTCAGCTCCGCCTCAGATCATCACGCATTGGATTCTCTTAAGGAGACACAACCTAGATCCCTCGCACGTGCAGTTTACAGTAGGGTCCCTACTCCTGCGAGAATCTAAGGCCGCCACTGATCTGACAGGAGGCGGAGCTCGGGTGGTAATTTTAGTGATGGGGAACAGCTGTAAATACAGATGAAACTTCACTTGCTCACCTGCCACTCACCTCCTGCTGTGTGGCCTGGTTCCTAACAGGCCATGGACTGGTACTGGTCTGCAGCCCGGGGCTTGGGGACCACAGCTATATACATAACATTCTCGGATGAGAGGTGGAAATGATCCTTAATGCAAAGCATGTGTGTTTAGACAGACATTTCTGAACTGTAATCAGAAAACGTTTTGACAAAAAAGCTGTAGCATTTGAACTCCACTGAAGACTGTCCTTCCAGTTTTTTGTGTATTTCATTTGTGTGTGTAACTCTTCCACACTATAGCCCATCATACCACCATGGCTGCTGACTTCTCAAGGATTTTCTGATAATTTACTGGAAAGTAAATGCATATCCTTAAAATTCCTTATAAGAAAGGATCAGTGGGAGTCCAGCATCATTTTATGTTCGTTGGTGATATTGGTTGTATGTGTCGTTTATCAAGTGAGATTTAACACCTTACGTTTGTTTTTAGTTTCAGTTCAGTCTTCAGAAAAGCTAGTTAAACATGCTTTTCGGAAGATGTTTAATCTCAATCCATACATGCTCTGTCAAGTTGTTTTTGATAGTCACATATTTGTGGCAATGAGATCCGTAGAGAGATTGCAAAGGCCACGCCGCTTAGCGCTAGATTACAGCATGAAAGATCATGCTAAGTACAAAAGTAATGCTGGCACCGTAGATATGAATGTTTAAAAGCTGTGACTTCCTCTGCATGCTAATAAGGGAAACTGACCATGTGAATCTTTTCTGTGTCCCCTTGTCATGCCCTCCTGCACTCTGCCCATGGCACCCTTCGTCTGGCCACGTCTCCTGGGAAGCCCCCCAGAGGGGCCTCCTCTGGGGCTGTACGTCACTCACCACCTTTCCCTCTCCGCTGACACTGTCTGTGCAACAACCTTGTCCTCCTTGACTGAATTCCCAGTCCCCTAGCCTGTGCCCACATTGCACAGGAGGTCATTAAAAGGAGAGTGAAATGAACCAGACAGACCTAGATAATGGGTTTTAAGATCGTCCACATATCCAGTGGCCTTGCAAATCTATTTTATAAAGGTGTGCTACTGTGTGAATTAATTTCCCAGATCGTATGGGTATAAGAAGTTACATCTGTGACTAAAATCTCAGACTTCCCACATTATGCTGAGTCGTACTTTAAACCTCATTCAGATTCCCTAATTCAGAAATTATGATCCTTTGAATCTAGTTAGGCTAACACTTACCTGTGTAGTTACCTTTGGGGGACCAAGGGGACTTGTGAGTATATGAGAAGACTGAACAAAGTTTCAAAGGTATCCTTACCTTATGTTAGAGAATCAAGTATTTTCAAATCCCAGTAACTTTTGTACAGGAACAGTTAATATGCTAATCAAAAATTAGTTGTATGCATTTAAGAAAGTTGGCTATATTTTCTCTATCTCAAGGACCATAACTTTGTTACTTTATGTGATGTAAAATAATGAACTAAATTTCCTTACAAATCATTTTGTGCTAGAGTAATTCAGTTTGATTAACTTGAATCAGGAAGAGTGGCCTCAAACAACACTTCGAATTGGACAGAACACAGTTCTAATATTGCTATCTTTATCTGTAAACTGGCAGGTTCCGAATACCTGCATATGCTTTACCTTGTGTTCTCTTCTTCTTAGCTGTTAAAATAGTATTACTTTATTATATTTTTAAAAATTAACTTGAAAGAATTAAAAAGCTGGAAGTTTATGACATCCCTCATCCATCCGACCGTGTGCAGCAGTCATACCCAGATGGTGCCAGACACATGCCCACCCTCCTTACCTGCTTATTTTCTCGTAGCCTGTTCCCTCTCGTTCTCTCTTCTTTTCTCTCCCTCTCTCCTTCTCCCTCCCTCCTTCTCCCTCCCTCCTTCTCCCTCCCTCTCTCTCTCCATTTCTCACACTTTTTTTTTCTGGGTTGCCATGCCCAGAAAGGGTTAAAATATTACTATGGTAAATTTATATTGAATAAGTTGCATGTAAATATAATAGATACTAAGAAAATTTACGTAGATTAGGATAAATTACAATCTAGTAGAGAACTGAGTCTAGCTCTTGAAAAATATTCGTATGGGATTACGAGCTTTATGTATAACGAGTCACATGTTCTGTGTGTTAGGCAAGTTGCACCCCGAATATATGACATGAAGTTATTAATAAGCATTTTATCTTTGAACAGGGAAATTTAAATACCAGAAAATTTTGCACAAAGCCTAAGTTTATGCTTGCATAACTAGTACTGATGCTTGGACAGAAATTAGATAATGACCATTGTTAACTGGTGGTTTTCCTTAATATAGGAAAAGTCTTAGAGACTAGAATCCTCATGAGTTTAAATTGACCAATGGGGTATTTAAGGGAATGTTGTTTTAGATTGATTAATATTACAGAATCTCCACTATATTTTTCACTAAACTATTTATTTTGAGATAATTGTAGATTTACATGTAGTTGTATGAAATAATTCAGACAGATCAATTGAAACCTTTTTACCCAGTTTTCTGCAGTGGCAGAATCTTTCAAAATTATAGTGTAATATCACAACCTGCATATCAGCACTGATACAATCAGGATATGAAACAATTCCTTCACCGCAAGGATCCTTCATGTTGCCTTTTTATAGCTGTATCAACTTCCCTCCCTTCTTCTCCCCCCATCCCCACCTGCATCCTGAACCCCTAGCTACCATTCTTAGTCCATTTCTGTTGATTATAACAGAATACCTGAAACTGAGCAATTTATAAAGAAAAGGAATTTATTTCTAACAGTTATGGAGACTAAGAAGTCCAGGATTGAGGGAACACGTCTGGTGAGAGCCTCCTTAGCGGTAGGGACTCTCCGTGGAGTCCAGAGGCAGCAGAGGCATCACATGATGAGGGGGCTGTGTGTGCTGGTTCAGGGCTCTCTTCCTCTTTTTATAAAGCCTTCAGTCCCACTCCCATGATAACCCATTAATCCATGAGTGGATTAATCCATTCATGAGGGCGGATCCCTCATGACCCAAACACCTCTTTAAGGCCCCACGTCTCAGTATTGCCACATTGAGGATTAAGCTTCAACATAAGTGTTGGAGGGAACAAATATTCCAACCATAGCAACCACTGATATGTTCTTCATTTCTTTAGGGATTGGCTTTTTTCACTCAGTGTAATTCCCTGGAGAGTCATCCAAGTCATCGAGTGTTTTCAATAGCTTGTTCCTTTTTATTGCTGAATAGTATTCCATGGTATAGATTTAACAGGTGTTTTAAGCCATTCACCTATTGATGGACATTTAGGTTGTTTCCAGTTTGGGACTATTATGAATAAAGCTGTTATTAACATTCATATGTCGGTTTTTGTACGAACATAAGTTTTCATTGCTCTGGGATAAATACCTAAGAATACAAATGATAGATTGTGTGGTAGTTGCATGTTTAGTTTTTTTTTTTTTAACTGTCAAACTTCTCCAGAGTGGTTAGACAATTTCACATTCCTCCCTGCAGTGTGTGAGCGATCACTAGCATTTAGCATTCTCATTATGTTTTGTGTTAGCCATTTTGATAGTGTACCTCATTGTGATTTTAATATGCATTTTCTTAATGGCTAATGATTTTGAACATCTTTCATTGTACTAATTTTCCATGTGCATATCTCTTCAGTAAAATGTCTATTCATGCCTGTTGTCCATGTCCTAATTGAATTGTTCATCTTTTTGCTGTGAGGTTTTCAGAGTTCTTTTTTTTTTTTTTTTTTTTTTGAGACAGAGTCTCACTCTCTTGCCTGGGGTGAGTGCCGTGGCATCAGCCTAGCTCACAGCAACCTCAAACTCCTGGGCTCAAGTAATCCTACTGTCTCAGCCTCCCGAGTAGCTGGGACTACAGGCATGCGCCACCATGCCCGGCTAATTTTTTCTATGTATATTTTTAGCTGTCCAATTAATTTCTTTCTATTTTTGGTAGAGACGGGGTCTCGCTCTTGCTCAGGCTGGTCTCGAACTCCTGAGCTCAGAACGATCCGCCCACCTCGGCCTCCCAGAGTGCTAGGATTACAGGCGTGAGCCACCGCACCTGGCCTGGAAAACTTCTTTATCATTTGGGATTTGGAGAGAGATTTGTATTTGAGTGTTCTGGAAAAAGTACAGTGTAAACTAGAACTGTCGACTGAGTAGGTTTGTGTGTTTCTTTTGTTTTAAATCTGACTTCAAATTTATTATATGATCTCAAATTTTTTGGAAAATTAAAACAAAAATAAACAACATAAAAAAAACCAGACTGAATAACAAGATAAAAATTCTTTATCCTACCATAACTATCTGGCTTTGAGCACTCCAGATCCCCTGCTCTGGTGACATTTCTGTCCCCCAGGACTTGGACATGGAGTGCTCCATTCCACTCATCTCAGGTAAGTGTCCCTGCCTTCTTTTCCCTCCTCACAACTAAAGACAACAAATCACATCTTAATTTATCACCTTCCCACAGCCTCCCCTCACCTGGTGCCCCAAGCAGCCCACCATCTGCAGATTAAGGCGCTGAGGCTTCTGCCCCCGGGTCTGGCTGCTGTTGGGCCCAAGAACAGCGGCACCTCCTCACAGACGCACACACAGCGCAGTCGCTGGCAGGCAGGGGGGCAGGACCCAGCCCCCAGGGGAGGGGCTGGAGGGCTGAGGCAGATGTCAGGACCTCAGCCCAGGAGGATGGCTTGGGACGGGGCTGTCTCACAAGGGTGGACAGCACGGAAGGCCCCCAAGGCTTGTTCCGGATGCCGAGGCTCTTCTGCACCGAAGTTCTCCAGCTTCTCAGAACACGGTCCTGGGCGGGCAGGCCCAGGGCAGCTGAGCCTCCCCTGGGAGCTGGTCGGAGATGCAAGTTCTTGGGCGCCACCCCAGACCTGCTCACTCAGAAACCAGGGCAGCCTGGCAGTCAGCGTTTCCACCAGCCCTCTGGGTGCTGATGCCACTAGGGTTCCAGAACCAAGGACCTAAGAGGCCCTTTCCACTCGATGCCGCCGTTCCTTTCGTGGTGGTCACTTCTGCCCTCGCCTGGGCTGTCTTCCACCTCCCGCTGTCCTTGGAGACATCACCGCCTCAGGCCTTCCAGGAGGTTTCCCCGCCACCCACCCCAGTCTCCCGTCATCCTGGCCACAGGGATCACCCCACAGGAGGACAGGCCCTGAGGACCCGCCACACGAGCTCTGTCAGTGGTTCTGGGTGAAGGAAGCCAGGCAAACACCACGCCAGCTGGCGGCGGGGCTCACCCACCCAGCACATTTATTTGTATTTGAGCCAGGACTTCCAGCAGAAATGATGCTTTACCCCCACAGCAGTGACTGGGCCTAGGAGTGTCTGCCCTCCCATGTTAGGGGCAGGAGGGGTGCTGTGGTGGGAGGCAGGCCCCTCGTGGACCCTGTGGGGAGAGCCAGCTCTTCACCCTCCTAAGGGAAC